>PVJX010004940.1:0-89641 GCA_004027295.1 Dolichotis patagonum
GTTGCTGCATTTGAGAAGCTTCTTTAAAGTATAAAAATCAGTTCGTATACTGGTGCTCCCGATTCAGATGCAGGGAGCGGTCGGCTCATCCCGATCTGTCTCCAAGGGCAGACACCTCCTCTCTGCAACATTCTGAGCATGGGTGCAGACAGATGAGATTTCTTGCTGCTTCCCTTTCTGGCAAGGCTTAATTACCCTAAGAACATTCACATTTGCCCACCTGCCTTGTGGTTGTTAATGGAGTTTACAAAGGCAACTTGGGTTCCCAGCAAGAGGTCTCATTAGCACAGCCAAGATCTAATAGATTCTAAAATTGTGCACAAATACCTGGAAGCTTTTGAGACCCAGTAGTGTTTCTTCTTAAGTCTAAGTCATTTTGCCTTCACTGGCCTCAGTTTTTCTTCCAGGTGGATTGACCATATTGTTTTAGGTGCATATCAACAGCTGTGGTTCCACTAAAGACCAGATTAAAAGATGTCCCAACCAGACAACACAGCACAGTACCTCGTCTATTAGTGTGTTTGATTTTAGTTTTTAGTGTTGGCCTTATACTGGCTTCGAACAAGTATTTAATTTTAGGATTCATTAGCATCACAAAGAAAAGTGTCACCTGCTTAGTTAAACAAGTGCATTAAGCATGCATGATTCTAAATAATGCCCTTAATGAAAGACATCAAGTACAGGCACCCTGTTGGGGGAAGAGTCCCAGCCGTGATAGACACAGGAATGGGTGCTTTGCCAGGACACTTGCATGCCCTTCGTCTTAAAAGCCCAGGCGATTGGAGTTTTTCGTATTGTACAGGTTGAAAGAAACTGAAGCTAGGAGAGGTTAAACCACTTGTTCAGAGTAGTGTAGCTCACTGGTGGCAAGGCCTGTATCACAGTCTTACTCTCCATTATCCCAAGTGCTGTATTTTTCTCCTTGTGTTCTTCTACTCCTCCCCCATCATCACATACAATTTTGTCCCCACCAGAATACTGGACACCCAAGTATATTACAAATATGAGATGTGATTTAACCCAGCTACCTGATTATGTATGCATCTGCTTTTTACATAGTACACACCAGGAGCACTTGGTCATGTCAGCAGTTGACTATGAAATAGCAAGGCCTTTCTTTCAGAGCGGGAGAACTGAGGATTTTCAGCGCTATCTCCGTGGGAAGTTTTTAAACTCTCATCAGATAAAGCCTCGCTCCTACATAACACCACGTGAGCTGTTTTCAACATCTCCCTGTAGTAAAATGAGAGAAACTCATTCACCAGACGGTGTTGTTTACATTCTAGGCCTAGCAGCATTTAATTGGTATACACTCATTATGGTTATGCAACTTGGATGTGAGTTTTTTCACTCCCAGGCTCTGTAAAGCTGACTTGCTCTTCTGTGCAATTCAGGAGTGATTTTTTCTAAATCCACTGCTAGGACAAACACAGTAGGTAAGGGAGACCTCATGTCTCACAGAAGTAGTAAAGGAGAAGTAAAAGAGAGATCTGTAAGTTAAACTCATGTAACATACGGATGCTTCAACACCAGATAGCCTCCACCACCACTGAGCCCTCTGGTGGTCTTCAGACCTCGGGCAGTGGACTGGGCCTGCAGCTGAGCTGTGTGAGCAGAAGGACACGGTTATGTGATGGACTCCGGGCAGCCAAGGCTTCCTGAAGTGCCTCAAGGACATGATGTCCAGGTAGCTGGAGATTCTGCCCACTGTGTATCTTTAAGCCACACTTTTCTGAGGTCATTCAGGGAGCTCTTTTGGCGGCCTGTAAAAAATGAGAGGGGCCCCCAAGGAGTGCAGAGGGTTTGTGGGGGAGCACTGGCTGAGTACCTGGGTGCTCTGTCCGGGAATCTGTGCAGAGTTAGGAAGAGGGAGGCCGAGCTCCTCTCGCTCATGTCTCTACACTCATGTTTCCAGCCCTTAGGAAGAAATTGTGATTAAGTACCTGCGATATAAAATTGATCACCTTAATTGTTTCTAAGTGTAAGGTTGTTGAATGTATTCACTTTATTCAGCACACAGGAAACCATTATGCTACTTTTTGTTGTGATGCAGGTAAATACTTTGAGACCTCCTAGAAGTGAAGTCATGCAGCATTTGCTTTTCTGTGACTGACTTACTGCTTAGCATAATGTCCTTAAGGTTCATGCCTGGTACAGCATTTGTCCAAATTTCCTTCCTTCGTAAGGCCGTTAATATTCCCTTGAATATGTATGTACAGTATTTCACTTGTCCACTCACCTGCAGCTGGTCACTTGGGTTGTTTCCACCTCCTGGCTATTGTGAATTATGCTCTGCAAATGGATATGCAGCCTATATCCAGCTTTTTGAGTGTCTTTGGTGCAATAAGCTTAGGAAGTCCAAAACCCAGCTCCTTGACTTCTTCCAGTGTTTGCTTTATCATTGACCCACCTTGTCCTTTTGTCCCACTCCCTGCATAGAAAGCCACCATCTCTTACAGCCCAAGGCTGCTGAGTGTGTTTGGCCAGCTACTCCCCTGTGTCCTCTGCTCACACCTTCCCTGCCATGGCCCAGGCTCTCAGTTCCTCCCTCCTGAAACATTGCAGCCTCCACTAATGAGACTCACTATGACTAGTGTGATTATCACCAAGTTGTCCTTCACATTGCCACTGCCCCAAAGCAGTTTCTGAATATTCATGAATCTGGAGAAATTTATCCTAGATGGGAACCTTTACCACCAAAGTTCCAGTGAATCTGTGTGGGATTTAATTTTATTATATGATAAATGGATAATTAAATTAATATAATCTATATGTTAAGATTATAGTTTTGAGGTTGTTAATGACCCCTTGTAACAAATAGAGATGTTAAATTGTCTACTTCTCATTTATTCATTCAATAAACATGGAGAACTTATGTATCATGTATTTATACCTTACACCTGCGTAAAGGTATAAATAATCTCAGTCAACATTAGTTCGGCATCTTCTCTGTGCCAGAAATGGTGTTGTCATTTACATGTATGATCCGCTATAAGTCTCATAACAAGCATTTGTTAGGATTTATTGTCTCCTGTTAAAGGAGGAAATTGGGATACATGAGGATAGAGTAACTTATCCGGTAAGTGTGGCTTGGGGATTTAAGAGCAAGCAGACCCTTCTCCAAAGATGTGCTCCTGACGCGTGCTCCCCTGCTTCCTAGCACAGTAACTGCTCTAAAACCCAAGCACTGGAGGCATTGAAAGGGCAAAAGGGAACCGCAGGCTCACACATACATATGTATCTGTCGGTGCGGAGTTGGGAAATATTGACTGAATGTGTTCAGGAATATTTTATAAGTGTGAGTAATGACTCAGTCCCTTTCAGAGACACACTGCTCCCTAAACCAGCTGCTGTTGGAGCAGAGCAGAAGTGGCATTCTGTGTGTGTGTGTGTGTGTGTGTGTGTGCTCATGTGTGCGTGTGTGCATGTGCGTGTGTAAGTAGAGGAGGGCGGGGCACAGACCCCTTTCTCATGAGCACAAAGTGCGGCTCCCCAGTGTGCTGATACCTGAGCAGAGGAACCCATGACAGAGCCTCTTTGCCCAGCATTGGATGGGAAGATGCCCTCTCCACAGTAGCTGGGTGTTTTGGAGAGAAGCCTTTGTAGAATCACCACAGCTGGGGAAAGGGTGGTGGCTTCCGGTGACTCACAGAGGGACTGCCCAAGGGGGCCACTTTGTGTCATCTGCCCTCAGGTACACTCTCATTCTCTTCTTCTGTTTGTCTTGCTGGTTGTGCCTTCGGTGTGAAAACACACACACCCTGTCACACACATCCACACCATGTAAATGACGGAGGAAACAGATTGCTGTTCACCACAGAAAAGATAAGCATGTTCTTTGCAGAACCCATTTCATTACTGCTGCAGACCACGAAGCAGATAATCTGTGAGCATTACACAGGCTTTTAATTTGAAGTTGGGGAAGATGGGTTCTGTGGCTTGCTGTCTGCAGGGGCGGGAGTGTCAGGAAGTGTACACTGGGAGAGGACTCACTGTTTGCCAGGTGCTGAGCTCAGAGTGGCACTTACGTTGTCTTGTTTTCTCTTCACAGTGACCCTCTGACAGCGCAGGAAACTGAGGCTCAGCAGAATTAAGTCACTTGTGCCAAGTTCTGTGCAAAGTAGCACTTACTGATTGCGTCTGGCCCAAAATTGAAATTTCAAGTAATTTGATTTTTTCTTCATGGCGGACAGTTTCAAAACTTTCAAAAGTAGAAAGGATAGTTAAATGAGTCTCAGTGTGCCCAAGGCTTGATAACTATCAAGTTGTGACCTTTCTTTGTTATTTCTGTCCCCTAATCTGCTCTCTTCTTGTTTTGAAACAAATTTTAGATATTTTATTTGCAAGTATTACTTATTTCTAAAATCACAAAACTATTCTCTTGCCTTGAGGATAGTAATTTGTTAATGCCAACAAATACCAATTGTCTCAAAGAAGTAAGTTTGTTTAAATCAGATCCAAAATGCCTTGCACTTTGCAATTTCTTGACTTGTCCTTGAAGTTGATTTTATTATATAGGTTTCTCTCTGTTTCTTTCAGATTAAAGAAACTGATTCATTTGTCCTGCAGAATTCTGTGCAGTCTTAATAGTGCTTTTTGACATGTTCATATGTCCCCCACCTATCCTCCCTGTGATTGGATTCAGGCAAGGAGCACTGCATTGGTGACACTGTGTACAGATGGAATTTGCCATATCCAAGTACTGAGATGGGAAATAATTCAGATTTCAGAAATTTTCAGATTTTAAGAATATTTGCATAGTCTTTACTGGTTGAGCATTCCTAATCTAGAAAGTCTCAGATGCATTTTTCTTGGAAAAATTATGAAAAAATGTTTCTGAATTTTTAGTAAACATTTTAATGAGTTTTTAAATGAAAATATTAATATTGTTATGAATTCTAATGGAGGCTGCAAGAAGGCATTTCCTTGCTTATCATTTCCTTCCTGGTAATCCTGTGTGTTACATGTGAGTGGTGGGAAGGGTTCACCTGAGCAATTATGGACTCCTGACACGCAGCCTGGGACTGGGCAGCTTGCTTGCTTCTCATTGGGCCTTTTCTTCAAAGGTTCTTTTGCTTAATCAGGCTCAGTGGGGTCTTTCAGCATCTTAAAAGCATTTCAAGGGATAGCACAGTGAGTCTTGGAGTTGTAAGAGGAGACAGAAGACCTTATTATTTAAATCTTCACAGATATTAATCTGTGCCCATGTGTAAACCACCGACATGGAATCCCAGTGGGTTAGGGTACAGGGTGAGGCCCCTGGGCCAGCCTGTCTGGGCTGCTCCTGGATCCATTTCTGCATAGCTATCATGGGGATGGTCATGGTGTTTCTCTTACTAAAGCTGTTATGATTGGAGGAAGTGACAAGGAAATGGACCACTCCTGGCACATAGGAAGTGCTTGGTGCATTATTATTAAGTAATGCTCAGAATAGCCATATGAGCGCACCCTGCTAATTTATATCTGGATATAAATGTTAGATTTTTTTCCTAAATATTGCCTGGAGATAAACGAATAAGGGACCCCACTAGCCACATGGGTCCATTTAAGTTAATTAAAGCCAAATAACATTTGAAACTCCATTCTTCATTTGTGGCAGCTCGGTTTTAAGACTCCACGGCCACAGACAGCTGTGGCTAACACTCTCAAGAATATAGATGACGGAACATGTCTGTCACCTCTGAAAGTTCCTAGGGACAGCTCTGGTTGGAAGCGTTGGATGGTATTGCCATGGCTGTTTACTTTTGGAATTTGGTTCCTGATTCCAGTTCCTCTTCTACAAATAGAAAGGAATGCAGGTAGTACTAGGTAGAGACTTGTACAAGTTTGGGTGGCTACAAGGTTGGCGGAGATAATGAGACCCTGGAAGATACAGTAGGGGGCTGAGGAGCTTTCTCAAGGAGGTTAGGGTCTGCCTCACACATCCTCTGGTGGCTGCATTTCTTTTTTACTGTGGCCTCACAAACATTCCTGAGTTCCAGTGTTCTTTCGTATTTCACTCGTAGGCACCATATGTCCCAGTTTGGGTTCCAAACATATGGTCACTGGGATTGTGGGACGCGTAAGTCCTTTCATTCATTTGCTGAGTGTAAGCCATTCATGCTGTCCAGCCTCTGCTCCTTGAGTCCACAAAGGAGAACAATCCATCCAGCAAGAGACCAAGAGCCAGAACACCCATCTCCCTTCCCATGGGTTTTATCTCCCTGAGAAGTGGGAGAAGGGTGTGCATTTCATAGCTGAATAGCTGGCTGTCTTCCCAGCTGATGATGTAAAAGGAAACCACCCACTTGCATTAAATTGTGTTTCTGCCTATGTGCTCTTGAGAGCTCATTAAAGGCGATATTAATAAGGACTCCTGTGCTCAGCTGTCATCTTCCTCCCTTACCTAGCAAGCAGGTATCAGAGCAGAACCCTCTCGGGCCAGGCCCTCTGGGAGCAAGTGCTAAGCTGTCCAAGCAGTGACCATCCTTTCCCAGAGAACACGCAGGGTAAAGGGATTTCCAAGCTATATTTTTTATTAAAAATGGAATGAGGCTGATAAATTGATGGAAGGGAAAAAGGAAGAGGGCATATTCCAGGAAGAACTGTGGTACAGATTTTTAATTCAATATAAGAACTGTACATTAGGACAACTTCTGAATTATGCCATCTTGGTTAGTTTGATGTTGGTTTTCACATCTATAAAGTAGGCGCTTTATGGGGCTGTTCTTAGGTTTATTTAATTAATTTAATTAATTGGTTAATATATGTGAAGCCAGGATATCCCTGGCTCAAAGTAAGCACTGAGTGAAAAAAATCAGATGTCAGTGTTATAATCTTTCTTCTTCCTGTTAATATTTATATTTTTATTGTAGAGAAATAGGCTTTGTAGTGGAATTCAAATGCCAGATCTACCACTGACACTGTGTGAGCTCCTTGAAGCTTTCTGAGCCTTAGTTTGCTCATCCTTAAAATGGGGTAACACTGTCTGTATTACAACCTTTCTTGTGAAGTTGAGTGAGAAATTGTCTATAAAATGCTAGCTCAGGGCCAGGCATACAGAAGGTACTCAGTAAATGTTAGTTTCCTCCCCTCTCTCCCCCAAGCAACTTTCGGGGTAGTAATCTGGCAACCTGTTTAGTGAAACTGTGGTGGATAAAATGGCATTTGAGGAAGATTAGTCCAGCAGCTGTGTGTGGGATGGATTAACTCATGTGCAACACTGCGATTTATCAAACTCAAAACAGGCTTTTTGATATCTAGGTATTTGTGTCATGGTTACAAAGTGGTTTATTTTACCACGGCAGTTTTCGTGCCAAACTGCTCTTAGTTTTTGCTGAGGGCTTTTTCATTTTTATTGAAGAGAATTTTGAATTTCCAGTGCTTTCCTTTAAAGCTTCCAAATACTGTATCTGTAATTCAAAATAGGGAGGAAAAAAAATCATGTAAACGTCTATTCAGATCTTGGCTCAGCTACTGATGGGCTTTGTGACTACAAACCTGAGCTAGTTTAGAACTTCTTATTTTTTAAAAAAAATATTTTCAACTGACACAGTAGTTGTATATATTTATGGGGTACAGTGTGCTATCTTGAGTCATGTATACATCGAGTTATGTTCAAATCAGCATACTGAGCATATGCAGCACTCTAAACTATCAGTTCTTAGTGGTGAGCACATTGAAAATTCTCTCTTCTCACAATTCTAAGATCTATACTGCACCACTGTATTGGCCTTACTGTACCACAGAACACCAGCACCAGTGCCTCCCCTCCCAGTGACACTGTTCTTTTTGACCAGCGTTCACCTGTGTTTGCCAACTTGACCCTCAGACAGCTCTGGAAGAAGAGTGGCTGCTGCCCTTACACAAATGAAGAAACTGAGGTACTGAAAGACGAACTCATCTACATTTACCCAGCTAGTGTGGTGTTTCGGGGATTTGAACCTAAGCCTGTGAATGCTAGAAGCATGCGCTTCACTCCAGTGGTAGACACTTTTAAATTCTAGGGACAGCAAGGAATGGTATTTCACCTTGCACTGTGTGGGTCCCAGTTGTACAACTGAGACCCACTCAGGGGTGGACTAGATGGTTAATGGGGTGGAAAAGCATAGCTGGGTCAGCAGTAGGTTTTAGCCTGGTCCAGAAAAGTTAGGGGTGGGGCAACCCAAAGGTTTCTAAACATGAGTGGTGATATGTCCTCAACCTTGGCCCATCACTGGTCCTTCTAGAGCCTGCGTGGGCACTGGAGAGAGGGCAGTGGCTCTGGAACAAGACCCCACACTTTCTAGATTTCATTGCTGAACCAATTTCCCTACAGTGTTCACTGGCTGCACCAGGCCTGACTGAGGCAGGAGGGTGCCTCCCTGTCCCAGCTCCTGCCTCTTCCTGAAGCCAGTGGCGGAACCTGCTTGTAAATAATTGAGCCAGATCCCACCACCCCCTTCTGCAGCCTTCTGGCTCAGAGCTTGTAGTCCTGTCCTCTTGGCGTGCTTTCTGCTTTCTCGGTTCTCCCCTGCCCATGATCTCTCTGCTGTAAAACATCATTAGCTCCCAGGTCTCCCCAGGAGCCGCCTGAGCTGTGCTGTCTTGAGCTGGTATGATACTCCCAGCCCGTGACAACTGAGCCCTTCTATGGGCCAAGTGCTGGCCTCAGCAGCTGGGCCAGTGAGCCTACATCACTGCCCATGGTCACCCAGCTACAGAATACAGTCAGGCTTTGAACCTGGCATTCTAGCACTGAGGCCTGTTTCTAGCCTCTTGCCCCTTCAGTGGAGCAATTTGGACCTCTGCATTTCTCTGAGCTGGGCTTGGGTCAGCCTCTTCCGTTACCAGTGCTTCCACAGGGGCCTGACATTTGCCTGTTCTCAACAGAAGCGCTAGAGCAATAGCTGACAATATTTACCGAGCTTGAGTCAAGTCTGTGCCCACACCAAGCCGAGCATTTGCAGGCGTGGAGCCCCAAGGCTGTTGACAGAGTTGAGGACTGAGGCCAAGAAGCCTAGCCCATTGAGGCTGAGCTGGGCTGGAGTCAGGCTGCCGGCTGCAGACCCAGGCTTTGTCTTAGGGCAGCGCTAGGTGGGCTCTCCATGTCTACTGAACTTCAGGCCAAGGCTGGAGTTCATGGCACTTATTTTGGTCTGGGAAATATGTGTGACAGGCTGATCCAAGAGTCCCAGGGCACCTCTGACCCACACTTAGTGCTCAAGGAAACCAGCTTTCCCCTCTTGTGTGCATATGTGAGCCAGTGGGCACTGACCAGAACCCAGAGTCCCCACAGCTGCCCCGGAAAGCATCCTGGACCCACAGCTCCTGTAGCAAGCACTCTGTGCAGGCTTGGGTTCCAGCTCTCTGCTAAGTAAATCTTTTCTGTGAAAGATGTGAGGAAATGTTGTGCATCTTGCCTGCTGCCTTCCTGAGCAAGGAGTCTTCTCACCTTCTAAACACCTGGCATTCCCGAAGCCCCAGAGAACACTGTGGGCAGGAGCTGCCAGATGTTAATGAGGGTTCCAGTCAGGGCGGCCCTTGACCCCTGTCCTTGGGCTTTGCCACCCTGCCATTTTAGGAGGTTGATTTATTGGAAAGGGAGTAGATGGGGACAGCTTAAAGGAAATCACTCTTTCAAGTTTATGGCTGAGTTTTCCAGCATTAATGTTCAAGCTTCTGACCATACAATTAGAGGTCATTAGGCAGCTACAATGCGAAATTAATTCTGCCTTCTCCTCTGCATGACTGGGCCAAACAGCTCTGGGCAGGGAGAAGGTGGGCCTGTTCCACCCGCCTGCAGGGAAGGTCAAGGTATTCTCCTGGGCAGGGCTTGGGTCTGGGAGCTTGTGTGGGAGTGGGGGGTGGAGGATAAGAGATCAGTCAGGAGGGAGCCCAAGAGCTGAGTGGCCCTGGAGGCTGTGGGGTGACCAGCAGCGTGTTGCTTTCAGGACAGTGGCGCTGTCCTTTGGTGAGGGGCCTGGCTCACCTGGTCGTCAACCCTAGATGAAGGCTCTGTGACTTTGGCTGAGGGACTCAGCCCTTCTGAAAAGAAGATAGAAATGGAAGGAGCTGGAGCTTTGTTTAGCTCAATAAATGATCTTTTCATTTTCCTCCATCCCACAGGGTTTGACGCTTTTAATCTTCTGTGGGGTTTATAGGTTGTCCCATTTAGGAGATCTGTTTATCTTTTTCTTTTCTTTAACATACAAATTGTTTTCCCTTTTCTAACTTTTTAGTTTAAAACACCTTCATTAACCTTCATGGAGTTCGTGTCATGCGTGACCACATCTCAGTGCTCTGGCCTCCCTCTCCCATAACAGTGTGTACCCTGTGAGTGTAAACTGCAGGCATGAAGGCTGTGTGCTACAGGAGCACGTACTACAGTAGTATACAGTGGTAGCTCAGTTCACAAACTTAATTCTTTCCACCATAATGGTCGCAAAATGAATTGGATGAGAACCAAATCAAATTTCCCCAAGAAGTCAGTATGGGTCCTAACCACTGAGTGTGATTGAGAGGGTACCTACCACAGACTCCAGTGTGAACCTTTTGCCCTGAGCCCATGATATCTGCAGCCCTCACTCTGATCTCTAACGTGCCTAGATTGCTGGCGTTCAAAGGCTGATTTTGCAGCAGAAATCTTTGCTGTTACAGCTCTTAAAGGGAACCAGTGTGCCAGGTAAATCTGAGCTCCTCCATCCCAGGATGGGCTTGGCTTCTTCTCTGCCTCTCTCTCTCCCCAGAAAGTATCTCCATGAACATTTGTCCCTGCCATCTAGGAGTCCACAGAAGTCACTGGGTTAATCTCAGGCTTCCTCTGATTGCCTGGATGTTTACTGTTGTGTCGCTATTGAGAGAAATGCACACCATAAAAAGGTAGGGTTTTGCGCATTTGCATTGCTGTGTGACCACTTTAAAGAACTGTTTACATCTTGCAAAGCTGAAACTGTGTGCTCGTGAAAACACTTCCTGCCCTCCCCTATGCCTAGCCCTCAGCAACCATCGTGTTCTTTACTGTTTGTATGAAATCTGACCACTCTGGGTAACTCGTCTAAATGGAATAACATGGTGTTTATCTTCTTATGCTTACTCTACTTAGTTTCATGTCCTCAAGGCTCATCGATGTTGTAACATATGTCAGAATTTCTTCTTTAAAGCAGAATATTTTTAAAATTTAATTTTATGTTATTTTTGGTACCAGGAATCACATCAATTTTAAAAAATACACCACATTTTGTTCCTCTGTCCACCTGTGATGGATACTGAGATTCTTTCCTTCCCTTGGCTATTACACATAATACTGCAGTGAACACAGATGTGCAATTATCTCTTTGGAGCCCTACTTCAGTCTCTTAGGTATATACAGTGGGGATTGAAAACTATGGAATGAGTTTAAATAAAAAAAGTTTATTGCAGTGAAAGACCCATTGCCATGAACCCACTTCAGAACGCCTTCGCCCCCACCACTTTGGATTCACTTACTCCACCATCCATACCGCTTTCTGAAGCAGTTCTGGAAGTTCCGTTTTGTGTGTGTCTTTACGAGGCACGATGAAAAGTACAACGAATGCTGCCGTCAGGTGACATTCAATGGAAAGGCAAGTTGTAGAAACATCATGTGGGCTCATCACCTTATTCACAAGACCTGGCCCCCTGCAACTTCCGGCTCTTCCTCAACATCAAAATGATGATAAAAAGTAAATGTTTTGAGTTGATTCAGAATGTCAAGATAACCGCAACAGTGCAACTAAAATTAGTCACGAAAGAGAACTTCAGAACAGCTTCAGAAAGTGGCAAGGATGATAAGTGTTTGAAGTGAGAGTATTCTGAGGGTGTTTAATGGTAGTGTATCTTTTACTGTATTATTTAAAATTTAAACATTCACCATTTTTGTTTTGTGATCAGCCCTTATACTCAGAAGTAGAAATGCTAGATTGTATGGTGATTCTCTGTTCCATTTTCAGAGAAACTTCCATACTTCTTCATCCATACTATATATTTTCTCAATTTTATAGATGATAAAGTAGGAGCTCGCTGAGCTTTCTCCAGCAAGAAATAAGATCCCTGAATAAAAGAGAGAGAGAGCCAGGCGCATATTCTCTCCACTGCTGCAGCGACATGATTTTGGCATAGCTCCCTCCCTTGCCCCTACTCAGCTCTAGTTGGGCTCCAATGACCAATGACATCACTGCCTTCTCTCAGTTCTTATCCCCCACTGCTACAAGTCCTGGGTGCCCTAGCATCCCCTGCTCTGTCCCTTGGCTCTGTCTATCCTGGTGCAATCGTCCTTCATTGGGTGCCCTTTTGGAGTGCACCTTTGCTACCTGCACATCCTGATTGATATAGCCACTTCCCAACAGGGTGGCTTTGGACACAATATCTCTGTATCTCAGTTTCCTTCATCTGTCACCTGCCTCCTTATGGTTGTTGACATACATAAAAGGCTAAAAAAGCAGCTATTGGCACACAGGAAGTGCTTTATTAAGCACCCATGGTTATTTGTGTGATTTCTGCATCCCCATCCATGGATCTCCCTATCACTGTCCAGCTGGTGGAGGCTCTAGGTCTCTCCCATTAGAGCATGAACCTCCACTGCCCAGAGGCCCAGCGGTTCTCAGTTTTGAAGATGCAGGCTGATGAGAAGAAGCAATATGATCAAGGATGCTTTCCAGCCTGTTTAACGCAGAGACAGAGCACTGCCGGGCTGGTGGCCCATCCTGTGGCTGAGCCCTATCTCAATACCAGCTTGGCACAGTGGCAGGAAGCTGCAGAGTTGGGCTCAGAATGGCTTCAGCCTCTGTGCTCACTTAGCAGATGATCTGCCACAGCTGTGAGTGCATCCCTGGAGCTGTGGCCTGCTTGGCTCTGGGCAAGTGGACGGAAGGGATGTCACAGCACAGGGAGTCCTGGGGAGAGGATGAGGGGGAGTCGGTGATGGGCCCTGCTTTCCCCACATGAGACATCTTTTAAGGAGGAGCCTGCCTTGGTATCTGAACTCCTGAGTCTTTCACAGAGGAATGTGGGTGCCAGAAGGGCTCTCTTGCCAAGTGGAACTGATGAGAGCCATCCTGGGGACAGGTCACAGTAAAAATGCAAGTGCTCTAAAGATACTAGATAATGTTACCTTCAGGTTCTGTGTAGAAAATGGTTTATGAAATATAAATGGCTTCTGTGTGTGGCCTCGGGAATTCATTGGATGTATGCAGATAATCCAAAATCCTAGAGACTTTTGATTCTAAGCATTTCAGGTAAGGAATACTCAATCTGTAAATAATTTAGGTTTATCAAGTCAAAGATATTCTTATTTCCTGTTAAAGATAGAAATCGTGTAAGGTCTCCTCTGAAATAAAGAATGAGAAGACAGCGAATGTCTTCCATTTATAGGGACAAAGTATGGTAACCACGACATCTCACATACACCTGATAGGAAGAAGCACAGATATGAATTCACTACCGTAGCAATATCAAGAGCTCAGCTATAATCCAAAAGCTCTATTTAGGGAATAGTTTGTTCAATCATGATACAGAAAACGATGGGCTGTTTTATAACTATGAAAAAGAATGGCCAGAAATGCACTGTCGCCTTGAAACGTAAATGATGCAAAACCATGTCATTTAATATGTAAATGACAGGGGAAAGAAACAGATTGTGGAACTTTCAAAGCGCTTGGAAGAATTTGGCTGCTTTTTTTCTCAGCACATCTCTCTGTAGTTCTATTCTGTGAAGAAGGACGAGTGCATTCGGAGCCCATTTTCCCAAGTTTGCTCTTTTATGCTTGAAGGCCAAGGAGCAAGTGCATATGACCTGAGTTACTAAAACTCTGAGAAAGGGCAAGAGTGTGTCCTTGAGAGGCAATCAGCTGGCTGGCCGGAACCCACCACAATGGTTTGGCGAAGGTGGGTCCCCACCGTGCATGCCAGGAGGAGTTTATAACCCAGTGCATCAGTGAACATGAGGTAGGCTTAGCAGCCATTCATGAGTGCTCCTCCATCCCAAGCCACAGTACTAAAGCCATGCAAAGGAAGCCTATCATTGTCTGTGACCCCAGAGACTATAGGATGGCCTGTGGGGATAGGAGGCTGTGAGCCTTGACCCTTGTTTCCTCTACATTTCCCTCCTCGACCTGAAGTGGAGCCTTGGAGTACAGAGCTGCTGCACAGGAAGCTTGGCTCTGAAACAGCTGTATTCCCTCCTCTGGGTCCCACCTGAGCGCATCCCTAATGATAAGAACCCTCCCAGACCAGGGTGGTCTTTGCAGAATTCCCTGTGGCATCCAGTGATGCCCACACAGAAAGAGCAGCTGATCTTTGACTCAAAAATGCAATGTGTGCTGTGCCACTCTGTGAACTGTGGAATACTCCTGGCCCTGGCATTTCCCTTGCTGTCTGTCTGCCCCAGTGCAGCTGGTGTCTCTGCTTCTTCCTGCAGTGCAGCTCCGTTACCAGGATACATAGTACCTCTTTTCCTCCTTGTCTGTCCCAGGGATCTTGTAGATCTTTTTCAGGAATCTCAAAAGCTCCTGGGTCCTGAGCCTGGTTCTTGTGTATGGACATAGGGGCCCTTTTCCTTTGCACCAGGGGCAGCAGGCATGGATGTTATCCCTTGTGTAGTCCACCGGGGTGTTTTAGAGATGTGAGCTCATTTCACCCTGGGTCTGAGCTTTTCTGGAACAATCACATCTGAAGCAGGAAATGGCTGTGTTCTAGACGGGACAGTCTTTTTTTGTCCTACACTCATCCTTATTTTTTTCCCTTGTGTGGGGCAGGTGACTTGTAGGCAAGTGACTAAGGTTCACTATCCCTGATCTGTACTCTGCTAAGTGATGTCTTGATGCTGGATTTCTATGTGACCCAGGTGCTGGCAACTCCCTTGTACCCAGAAATTTTCAGAAAGTGACTGCAACCCATTGGCAAGGACTTTTCCAGTTCCAAGAACGAGTGTCTATCCTCCTAACTATATAGTCCAGTTGGCCCATGAGAGTGCCACAAAACTAGGGAGACAGATTCCAGGCCAAGTGCAGGTGAACATGAGATGGACATGTCTGCCTTCCCCGCTCAGCATTCCACACCATTGCACAAGCCAGAGCCACAGGTGGGTGTGCAGCCCTGGCCTGCCAGCATTCTGGGCCACCCTGCTTAGCGAGACACCCTGTGGAAAGCCTGTCCTGCTCTTGCCTGGCATGTGAGCAGAGAGCTTCAATGGGACTGTGTGTCCTGCTCCTAGGAGGTATTTCTAGGATGCAGGGCTAGAGCTGCAGCTAACTTGAGAAGTGGCCATGTGTGGTGCCCTGTGGACACCCTGTTCCTGAAAATTCAGGCACAGGCTCTGCCAGTTGCCAGGATGGAAGGCAGAGTCACTGGTTAGGAACTTGGGGCTTTCCAGGTCCATGATGCTGTGACCTCCCAAGTCAGCACACACCAGAAAAGGGCTGTATGCCCATGAGTCTTGGTTGGAAATGTGTGTAAGTGCTGGGTTTTCCTGCTCTCAGGAGGAGGGAAATCATCTTGGCATGAAAAGATGAAGGCCAGGGTGAGACTCATGGATCCCTACATCCTGGTGAATGACCCCAGAGATAATCTGGGGCCGGGGTGTCTGCCAGCCAGCCTCAAAAGTGTCTCAGAGCCTAGGCAGCACCCCTGGTTTCATTTTCTTTAATAATCTTAGGAGCTGGATGTTCATAAATGAATCAATAATTTGGAAAGAAAAATTTTGGCTTTCACTTGCATCATGTTTTGTGGGAAGAATTCCTTTATTTTTTATCCCTGATAAAAACTTGCCTGCCTTCTGCGAGATGTCATCACTGCCCTTAATCTCCTTTAGACCCTTCTCTTCTTATACTTTTGTACACACACATCTGGGTGTGGAAGCGGTGAGTGCTAGAGAAGGAGACAGTGAAAATACCAAAGAGTGGGAGATAACTTCAGTACCCTCACACCAACACAGTGGGACAGCGGTACTCTGGGGAGGAGTGTGCCAACAGAACCTGGCTGCCTACCTGGTCCAAGTCCTGGGCCCTCAGTTTCTGGTGCCTCATTGGGAAGCAGAGCTCAGTGGGGCCCACCATACAGGGCAGTGAGGAGGACTCAAAGCAGCCTGGAGGTGAGGTGCCATGCGAGGGTCTGGCAGCTGGGAAGCCCCATGCAAGCATCAGTGGTCATCCTTACCATAGAAGGCAGACTGGTGAGTTCTCTATGGCAGTGACAAAGGTCCTGCTGTGGAAATGGAGAGGAAAATGAGCTCTGACTGAGGGCATTTTCAGAGACTAGAAGATGAAAGCCACTCTTGAGGAAGAGAGTAGGGACAGCAGAGGAAGTGTGGCCGGAACAGGCCAGAGGCCTGGCGATGCACAGCCTGTGTGCTCTGGAACCGCAGAGCCTGCTCCAAGGGCAGAGGTTGGGGGTATAGGGTGGAAAGACCTCAGGGATCTGAGGAAGCACAGATCAGATGGTGGTGGCAGAGGGTGAAGGCAGTCAGCATTGTTCATCTTGTACAGAGAGAGCCCAGCCTGCCACTGGCTCTTGGTCCTAGCCTGGACATCATGGAGTATGGGAAAGGGCAGCCAGAGGGCTCCATACTATAGTCCAGTCTTTCTGGCCACTTGGGGTTCCTTAACAAGTACCTCCTCAGGGTCCAGAGTACCACGTCTTCCCACATTTCTCCCTCTGCAGCCAGTTTCCATTTTGTTCAACTTCATTTACTTCCGTGTCTCACCGCCTGCTGGATCCTTCTTGGCTCTGCACCTGCTTTTGGCGGTGAGGTCTGCTGAAGGTGTCATTCACTAAACGCCTCTGACAATGTGGAATTTCATGGTAGGCAGAACACGGATTTGATGGCAGAGAAGGCTTGGGACAGACACACAGGGAGCTCCCCTCTGTGACGCCAGTGACAGGCAGCTAATATACAGTCTGAGAAAGAAGAAGCAACATAGAAGTATTTTCTCTGGCTTCGCTCAGCTTGACAGAGGTGCTTACGTTGTTGGGTGTGTTCTCACACTCAGTCAGTTCCCAACATTTCCTAAAGGTGAGGTGGCTTTGAGCTGAGAATGGTCTCATCTCTAAGTATGCATGACTTAGGGTGAGATACAAGTCATATGCCAAGAAATACCCTTCTAACATATAGACTCTGTGCCTTTTAGTATATCAAGATTGTCATCATTGTTAATTCTAGAACATTTTCTTTATCCCCCAAAGAAATGCCAGCAGCAGTCACCTTCCATGCCCTGCTCCCTGAGTCCCTGGCAACTGCTTACCTGTGTTCTGTCCCCATGGATTTATCTTTTCTGGATATTTCCTATAACTGGAGTCATGTGATATGGGGTCTTTTGTGTCTAACTTTATTTACTTAGCATCAAGTTTTCAAAATATATCAAGACTCTACAATGTATCCGTACTGCATTCATCTTCATGGCTGAATAAATATTGTTAAAATGTACAGATTTTGTTTATCCAGTCACTTGGGCAGACCTTTGAGTGGCTTCCACTTTTTGACTATTAGGAATAATACAGTTGTGATCAATCATGAATGATTTTCATATGGAAATATGTTTTCAGTTCCCTCAGATATATACCCAGGAGTAGGACCAGTGAGTCACATGGTAGCTGTGTGTTTAGTATTTTGAGGAATTGGCAAACTGTCCTCTAAAGTGACTGTACCTTTTCAAATGCCCACCAGCCACCCATGAGGGTTCCAGTTTCTTCACAAGCTTCCTAACATTTGCTGCAGTGTTTTTATTTGTAGCCAGGCTGATGAGAAGTGGTTTTGATTTCTGTGAGCATCATTTCACAGGCTGGTTGATCACTTCCATATTTTTGATCATTCCATATTATGAGAAATGTCCATTCAAATTCTTAGTCTATTTTAAAACTGAATGATTAGTCTTTTTATTGTTGTGTTATAAACATTGTTTGTATTTTTTAGGTACTAGACTACTGTAATATTTTTGTTTTGTTTTCTGAGTCCGAGACCCTTATCAGATATATACAGTAATTTGCAAGTATCTTCTCCCCTTCCGTAGATCAGGTTAAGTGCACATCAGAATGGGTGCCTTGTGCCAGAACCCTGAGCTCATGGTAGGCTGGCAAGGGTAGTACTTGAAACTCCACCAAACAGTTGCCTTTCTGGTCACAGCATCTCCATGAGTGCCTGGCCTAACACAAGAAGTAGTGATGTGAGTAAATAGAGGAATGGTTCTCTTTTGTACTTTCTGAGAGTAAAATTACATCTGGGTAAGGTAGACAGAAGTAGATGACGAATTGCTGAGCAAAACCACAACAGCAGAAGCAGAATTGCTTGCCAAAGCACCACGTACCTGGATATTATTTTCAAGATCATTGAAGACGAGTGCAGATCTGTGCTTGCACCTGTGTTTCTGATGCCATCAATGGACTCATCCGAGATCGATAGGGTGACTCTGCAGAGCCTTGGGAAAGTGGTGTAATTATCCTGCCAAGAATTACTGTTGGCACGTATCGATTCTGTCTTCTCAGCAAGTATTTGTACATTTCCCTACCTGTCTGCCACACGAGTCTGCACCATTTCCAAAGTCGAATTCCCAGAGGACCCCACCACCATCACCACACCAACTGCTGTGATAACAGGGGGAAGAGGGTGAGACCCAGCTCTACACAGCACCTCAGTCAGGGAGAGGCTGCAGAGTCTCAGATTTAGGGACAAAGTGGGACAAGTCACTTCAAAACATAGACCAAAGAATCCCAAGAAATGACTTTCCTCTAGCTCTCAGGGGGACTGCTTTAGGAAGCAATCTGTGTGGGTTATTTTGAGGATTGTAATGAGGAGGATTTCTCATTCTGTGCGAGGACCAGGAAGGAGGCCTTTTTAATCCTAGTAGAAGGTCCTTGATCACCCCCGCAGAGGAAGACAGCTGTTTATCAAGCGGCCAATGTGAGACACGGGCATGTTAGGAAGTGTTAGTTGCTTGGTCCCAGCTTCTTTCCTCGTGGAGCAAAAGAAGGCCTGCTGAACTCAGGAAAGGCCTGTTTTGGGGCCTGCGGCAGAAAAGAGTGAATCACAGCTGCTGCCCTCGGGGCTTGGGTTCTCCCAGGAGAATGAGGCAGGGAGATGATTGGGGACAGGGAGGAGCCAGAGGTGGTCAGAGGGGTGGGGAGGCCTGAGTGGCAGTCTGGGCAGAGGTGGCGCCTGCGGCAAGGGTGGGCGCTATCAGGTGCACCTGCCTGGCAGGCAGAACAGCTCTGCCGGCTGAGACTGGTCCTGGGAACCACAGAGCGTAGGTGAGAACTGCAGGGAGCCTAGCGTGATGGTAGCTAAGGGCTCTCACCTTGGGAGTGTGGAAAGTGAAGCTGGCAGTGGGAATTCCACACCCAGTGTTTAGCTCTGCTTTGAGGAGTGGCAGGAGGGAGCATCCTAGCCCCATGGGACTGATTCCAGGGTGCAGTGGTGACATACCTGTGCTGCGTGGTGGGTCTCTCTGGAGGACTCGCCTGGCACTGGGCCTGGACACCCGCCCTCACCCAACAGTCTGTTGATTGCTCTTTGGAACCGCATCTTCCTGGAGTGGAGGGTGGGGATGGATGAATTAGAACAGCGAACAATTCTCAAACCTTTTGTTCTCGAGACTCTTACAGTATTGAGGAACCCAGAGATCTTGTCATGATGTAGACTAGACCTATGGATATTTATTGTTGTAGAAATTAACACTGAACCTATGCAGCTCCCTGGGTTATTAGAATCAGTGATGTTTTTATAGTTATAGAGAGTTCAGTACATGTTTAGGAAAGAACAAGGGTGAAAAAGGGAAGTAAAGTCTTAGTATCATTACGAGTTTAGTTTTTGGATTATTACTGGTTTAGTATTGTTAATGGTCCTGACTCTCAGGCACTCTTCATGGAGTGTTGGAGACCCCTGGGGCCCAAGCCTACTCTGCACAATGGCTGTCTCCATATTCAAACTTGACCCTGTGTGACAGGATCAACCACCTTCCCACCAGATGGCAGATCCTATAGCTGTCTTCCAGCTACCACTGCGCCAAGCAAGTGAAAGATGCCACCCTCTGGAAAGCTGGCAGGCTTCCTACCCTGCAGAGTTCCCAGGTACCAAAGTGCCATCCACAGTTGCAGAAGCCAGTATTCATATTATGACAGTGACAAGGCCATGGTGTCAGGGGGCCCAACAGGCTTCTCAGAGAGTAGAATTCAGGCACAGATGGAAGAGGAAGTGGAAGTTTACCAGCTATAGAGGTTGGAGGAGGAGAAAGTTTTCCACTAGCACAGAGGAACTCCCTGTGGTCTGGGCTCAGTGAAGGGGAGAAGGCAAGTTGGATGAGGAGAGGGGTGACCTGCAGAGCACTGGGCCCTTTGGTGCCCAGCAGAGAAGGGGTCTGTGGGTAGAATTCCACCATGGCTGGTCTGAATGCTGCATCCAGAACCGCCTTTCATGGCTCTGCCACGTCCCTGGCTCTCTGCAGTGGCTCATGGCTGCCCAACATCACACTTCGTAATTCCTAACCAGCTTCCCCAGCACTGTGCCTTGGGCCCTCACCACATACTCCTTGTGTCTCTGTTCCCTATTTTTTTCCCCTCCATATTTTCCTGTCTTCACCTGCCTGACTCCTAGCCAATCTTTCTAACAATAATAGCTCCTGATTGCTCTCCAACATCATCTTGCTAGGTCTTCACAGCCCTGTGCAGATTGGTGTACCATTTGCAGGTGAGTAAATAGAAGCCCAGAGGGGTACAGGCTACACAACTAGGCTCTGGTGGGCCTGGGATTTGAACCCAGGGTGTCTTGCTGTGGTCTAGACTCTTCACTGCACCACTAAGCTGCTTCTCATTTGTGTGGGTTTCCTTCCAGCTCTAGGCCATGCATGTGTAGCCCTGGGCCAGGAGCATAGTAGGTGCTCATTAGAACTATGACTAATGAGTATCTCTTTGTCTCCTCTTCTGCTGGGCATTGAGCCTTGTGTGTCTGACCTTAATAAAGAATGAATAATTGAACTGGGGAGGAGAACATGGATGACTGCTGTGCAGTCATGTATTGAAAACTGTAATTACCAACACTTTTGGAGGCAAAGGTGTGTGTTCCTAATGGCTGGGTAGGTTCTAAACCATGCCCGTCACTGTTGAACGTGCTCCTGATCTCACTTTGTGCACTGGGCAAATCCTTTACCAACAGGAGGTTTGTTTTTACTGTTACCAAAAGCATAGACCTCTTGGGGCTGACACTCCCCAAACTCTGGGCTGGGCTGTTAGTTCCCAGAAAGGACAAGATAAAGAGAGAATGGTTCTCAGAGAACACATCCCAGGGCACACCCTGGGGTCACACACCATCTTTTGGAGGAGGAAAAGGAGCTTGGGCAGGTTATTATCGTTGTCTTATCTCTCATTTCCTGCCAGGGCCAGCTGCTTGGCTGGTTTCTGAGCGCTCCAGCAGTCCTGGTGACCGTGGAACAGCAGGTCTGCTCCCTAGAACTCGGGTTCATGTCCATGAGCAAACAATCGAGGAGTGTTTCTTGCAAATCAGGCCCTGTGTGCTGGGGCTGGAAAGCAAACATTTCCCTACTCTGGGCAGCCTGGGCTGCCCTGCTCCATGGGTTTTTCCCTCCAGCTTTGCAGATCTGCCAGCATGTATTTATTTGGAATTGGGGTAGGCAGAATTTTTCAAAAGGAAGCAGTTTGTAAAAGATGAAATGAAAGCAACTTGGAATAAACGGCTCATCTGGCAATGGCAAACAGCCTCTGGCATCAGGAGCTCTTTAACCTTGTCTGAGCACACGGTGGGGGCTTGGCTTCTCCTAGATTCTTAGAGAAAGAGCCGGGGGCAGACACCCCCCCCATACACACACCTAAAACCGACCCCTATGCCTTTTGAGAATTTGTTCAGTAGATGTGTACTGCTCCCCTCCCTCCTTCTCCGAACTCTTGGGGCTGACTGGTCTGCTGCTGTGGCCCTGCACACAGGTTCCTTGACTTCTGCCATCGTACCTGTAAAGTTGCCAGTGTATATTGCAGCCACCTCTGTCCTACACTAAAAGTACAGAATCCAGTGTTGGCCCAGTGATGCACAAGACCTCTGGGGCTTCCTGCATTAAGCGATAAAACTCTGCAAGGCGCTTTGTGATGGGTCCCTCTGCCTTTCCAGCCTTCCATTTTGCTGGCCCCTCTGGTTTGCTCAGCTGCAGCCTCATTGGCCTTGGGGGTTCCCCACATACATCAAGTCTGTTGCTACCTCAGGGCCTTTGCTTTTGCTGTTCTCTCCCCCTGACCCACTTTTCCCCAGATATCTCTCTGGTTCTTTTTTACTGAGCTCAGGCTTGGCTCAAATACAATCTTCTTATCAGAAAGCCCCTCCTTGTTGGTATGATATCAAATCCTATGTGTATTCCTACCACTGAATTTCCTGTCCTCTGTAACAACTTTTCCTCCATAAAACTTAGCCCCACCTGGACTTAGTACATGCTCAGTTAACTGTATGTTTAGTTTCTGTCCCACTATGCTCCAAAGTCAGTACTGTGAGATGATTTTATTCACTCACTGCAGTGTTCCTGGCTCATAAAGCAAGGCCTGCTGTGTAAATGAAAGGGAAGGACCAAGTCTTCATACACCCTGTTTCACATCTATCCGCGATGTCTGGACCTAACACCCACTTATTTCCCTGTCTAATGTTGTCCAGGAAAACATGAGTTTTAGGTCACTGGGTTTAAGCAGCCCTTGATTGGAATTTTAGTTCTCACCTTTCCTGTGGAGAGTCACTGGGGGAGTTAATGTCCTTAGGACCTTCAGTTCTGCACTTGAAAGATGACAACCTTCTCTTGCAAGCTGTGGAGAAGTAGAGATTTCGATGCTAAGTATTTTTAGCTCTTCTACCCTATATTAGTTCAGTGTTCGAGAAACACAGGAAACCTTTTCTGAGCAGCTCCATTGAAATGTAACTCGTATGCTATGAAATTAACATGCATGCTACATATAGTTGAGTGAGTTAGTGTATTCGGAGTTGTTCAGCCATTGGCACAATTCCCACCATCCCAACAGAAGAACTCTCTACCCTTAGCAACCATGCTCCATGATTCCCTCCCCCAGCAAGGCCCCAGCAACAACTAATCTACGGTCCCCCTTAGTAGCTTTGCCTGTTCTTAACATGTCCTATGAGTGGACATTGTGACTTTTGTGACAGCCTTCTTTCCCAAGGTGGTGGTAAGCTTCATCCACTTTGTAAAGTGTGTCCGTTCATACTTCATTCCTTTTCATAGGCAAATGATGTGCCATCATATGGCCATCCCACATTTTATTTATCCATTCAGTCATCAGTGAAGATTTGGTGTGTTTCTAGTTTGTCACCACTAAGAATAATGTTGCAGTGAAGATTTGTGTGCACATTTGGTGTGGATAAGGTGAGCTTTTTCTAGATATGTGCGAGTCCCAAGTTCTCCAGTTGTTTTGAACTGTTTCATTTCAAAATGAAGAATGTAGTTGTAGAGAGCTGGTGTGCTCATCTCTGCAGTCAAAGGATTGAATCTGAGACCGTGGCCCTGAGCTGCATCCCCAGCCCTTTGTTATTTTTTTATTTTGAGACAAAGTCTTGTTAAGTCACTAAATGGCCCAGACTGAGCTTAAGCATGTAATCTTCCTGCCTCAGCCTCCCAGAGTGCTGGGATTACAGGTGTATCTGCTAGATGTTTCCACTACAAACTCCTCCTTGATTCCTATTAGTCTGACCTGACAGTTGCCCCTCCTGGCCCTGCTTAGCCACACACCTTTATTTTACTCCCTAGTGGGGGTCAACTGCATTCCTTTCTCCCCAGAGTGGCCTTTTACTGAATGAAATTTTCCATTCTGCTGTGAGAGCCCTTGACTTTACGGAGTCTGGTGATTGTTTTGCTTCCTCTTATTCCTGTCTGTTTCTTTATTTGCTAATTGCATTCTCAATGACCCCAGCAGAATCACATAAAGCATTTCTAGAAAATTCGCCAAGTCTGCTGGCAAATATGGGATAACAGAGGCAGCGTGGAGACGTGTGCCAGTGCTCTAGTGCGTGACTCCTGTTGCTTTGCTCTTGTTTTCCTGGAGGAAGCCTGGTTTCCCTGCCTGCGCTGAAGTGCGTGTAAAGCAGGGCCTATTTCCCAGGGGGAAGGGCAGTGTAGCCTGCAGGAGACCGGCTCTCGGGTTCTGCTCTGCAGAAAGCTAGATAGTGCCAATTTGTGGAGGCTCTGAGATTCCTAAGGCCAATCACAGCTCCCACTTCTAGACCAATTTCCAGTGTGTTTGTCTGCATGTTGTATTGTAACTCTTGCCTCATTCAGGCCTCCGCTAGGGGGTCCCCTCAGCACTGCCTACCTGAGCACCCTTCCCTGCTCACCTGCGGCCTTTCCTCCTGGCTCTGTATGTGGCTTTCTGTGTCTTCAGAGCACTTGCCTTTATTCAGCATGTGACATACTAATTCCTGCCCATAGCACGCCTCATGAGTGCACCCTGTCCACTATTTGATGGCTGAAGCTTAAACCAGTTCTCAGAACATTCCACAGGCTCCGTGAATGCGTTGGATAATGACTGTATGTAGTCCTATGAGAACTCTTTACCTGGGGCAAAGGAATCATTATTCTTGTGTGGGGGAGAACTCTGGGTTCAGATGACTTAATACAATCACTCAGGGTCGTGAGGGAATCTGTGACTGAGCTGTGAGCTGGACTCAGCTCTTCTGGGCCCTGCTGTGGCCATCTGTCCCCAGGCTTATGGGAGAGCCCACATACATCCTCTCACACATTTGGAAATTCCCAGAAGATGCCACAGACTACAGCAGAAGGTAGCACATGATCTAGTGACTGGAGTGGAAATTTTAAGAGTTCCAGAGCTAGGATTTCTGGTGACCTAGGAGGAAGACACTTGGTGCTGAGGGAAAGGCGAGCAGGGAGGATACAGTGGCTGTGGAGGTGGTAAATGCACAGGACAGGAGCCTCATCATGAGGGCGAACCCCACTGGCCCATGTGTTCATATCAGAGTGTTGACTATAGAACCCCATGTTCATTAGTGTGGGCCTCACAATCAGGGAGGTGCAGGCCGAGGTGCTGAGCACTGCACTGAGGTGAAGATGTGAAGATCACAGCGAGAACACACCCCACAGTCCACGAGGCTCTGACTACTATGGATTTTATTGTAGTAGGTATTTATTATGTGGCTGGAGACCCTGCTTATTTTTAGTGTGTCAAAGTAAGCTCCCAGGAAAAGGGAATCTGCGATAGCACCAGAAAACTCACTCAAGACTATTAACCACCCCCGGAATCTGTCATCGATCACCTGAGCCCTGTATGAGCCATCACAGCTGAGCTCTGAAAGTTCTTAGTGTCCCGTCATTTACAGTAGTTCTTGATGTTTTTGTTGTTATGTCATATTTAGGTGAAACCTTTAAAAGTACCTCATAATGTACCTTGGGGGGGCATGTAATTGTTTTTGTTTTAGTCTTAATAGCTGCTATAACAAGCAAACCTTCGGAAGTTTAATTGCTAAAATTTATTTTATGCTCAGGCAAAGTTCAAAATAGATTTTGCTAATAGGCGGGCAACTGTCCTCCAAGTGTTGTTTCCAATAGATGCATCAATTCAAAGGTGGCAAGGCTCACATGAATCAAGCTGGAGGAGGAAGGAACATGACAGAAAGGCCCAGGAAGTCCTGTGAGCTGGGCCGGAAGTGGCACATATTGCTTCCTTTCGTTTTCTGTTGGCTTGTTCAGTACTTTCTGCCCAGGGGTATTTGAGGATAACTAGAAGCCCTCCCTCTAGAGGAGTTTATTTGCCTGTGTCTCGCCAGCTCTAGGGAGGGTCATGGCCATAACTACCCTTGACAAACCTCTGGGACTTTGTCTCCTCAGTGACAGCTGAGGAGCCAGTGGAGAGAGAACGATGGCAGGATTCTTTACGGAGCTGTGAGGATTTGGGGAATTTTTGAGAGGAGGTAGAGGTATACATTACAATCCAGGATCCTGGACATCAGGAAAATCAGAAGACACATGACTCATGAGACTAGCACACAAGAACTGCCCCAGCACTGTGCTTGGAAGACCCAAAGCCAAGTGTAAGCTCCTCAGGCACCCCTGAAGGGGACATTTAGCCCCTTGGAGGGCTGGATATCCTGAAATGAGTTAAAGCCCAAGATCCTGCTCAATGGCTGCATTCCACATGATACTGAAAAAGAACTTTTAAAACTAAACTGGCAAGTTAAACTCACCTTCAGGCTCTCTGACAATATTCATCATGGGCTGTTCATTCCCCAAGATTCAGACTCCTTCCTCAAGTTCTATCACTTTTCTCTTGCTGTGTCACCAATCTTGACCTTGCTTCTCCTATGTGCCTGGCCTTACCTAGAAGTGGGTGTCCATGGCCTTGCCTATTGTGGAAGGCCCCTACTGAAAGACATAGAGTCAGAAAAGGAATGCTTTGCCTGCAGATGCTGGCAGACTATGGGAGGTGAAGAGAGAGAGAGAGAGAGAGAGAGAGAGAGAGAGAGAGAGAGAGAGAGGATGAATGAATATGTGTGTGTGAGTGTTTGCAGGCAGTTGTTAGGACTGAAATGGTCACATCTGTTCTTAATTTCTTCCATCCCAGGCTTTCTTCCTGGATGAGTCCAGAAGTCACCAGCGACAGTCATTTGAGGCTCTACAGGCTGGAGTGCATTGATTTCAGCTCCCTGCTCTAGTGGAAACAGGGAGGCAGGGAGGGAACCCAAAGACGAGCCTGGAGGGGATTTTGTGAAGCTGACTGCACTCAGTGTCATTTTCATGCAGTTCTGTTAAGATCTGTGCGTTTCATCCTCGCCTGGTTCATTCGGTGAGTCACCTAGGAGGCATCCGAGCCTTGTCATTTTGGCAGCCGCAGGGCATTTGTGCCTGGCTAATTATGGGCAGCTCTGATCTGAAGTAACAAGGTTGAGTAGAGATAGGTTGAGAAATGACCCAGACAGAAGCAGGGGCTCAGGCTGGCAGCCCTGGCTACATAGCAACTGCACCCGTGGCTCGGGATGAGGTCAGGGCATCTTTGCTTTGTGACAGATTGGGGACGCAGAGAAAAAAAAAGTATAGTTCAGGCTTTGTTCTGGCTGAGGACGGAGCTGACATGGATGCAGACCAAGAGGTTCATAGCCAAGGAAGGGAGAGTCAGACAGGCCAGAGTTTAAGCTAAGATGTTTCTCTCCGCCCACTTAAGCTGCCGACTAATTCATCATGGTCATCCACTCTTGTAGGGAGAAGTTTCTCCCCCTGCGAAGTGTTGCTGTGTCCCCAGAGTGAAGGAGCAGCAAACTTTCTCGCCCAGCATTGCAGTTCTGGGCAATTGAGACGATGACCCCATAAGGCATTGCACCCAGATTCTGGAGGCTCAGAATCCTTAAAGCAGTAGACAGAAGAGTGCTTTTCATAGCCTAATTGTAGGAACATTTAATTGAATGGAGCCCATAGGGGGA
The DNA here is from genome assembly GCA_004027295.1 of Dolichotis patagonum. Classification (NCBI taxonomy): domain Eukaryota; kingdom Metazoa; phylum Chordata; class Mammalia; order Rodentia; family Caviidae; genus Dolichotis; species Dolichotis patagonum. The sequence goes on from PVJX010004940.1 coordinate 27,386, forward strand.
GTCACCCCCCTCAATGCCAATTAACCTTGTAGACGAGGATACCCTAGCAGAGAAAGACTTGAGTGACACATGGCAAACTGAGCAGCTGCCACAGATCATGTCAAGAAGTGGTTTCAGCCTAGCGGGGGACTTTGGAGGATGTGAAACTCTCTAACTCCTGCTTCTGCAAAGAGTTGTGTCACAGCCCTGCAAATCCTTTTGCATATGATTTCTCATGTTCAACGGGCATCTTTGGTCAAGGAGAAGACATCAGCTCTGTGCACTATTTACATTTTTCCCCTTTGGATACCAAGAGGGATAGGCCATGATTTGTATTTTTGAAATCTGCTATCACATAACTTATAAAGGGCTTTAAATCTGTATTTATAAATGACCCAGAACAGCTGGACTCTAAAGACATTTTGAACTACCTTAATGTATTTGTGTTGCTGATGTTTTCCTTGGGGAAAAGACAAAAGACAGGTAATTAGATGGTAGGAATTTGTGTCTAAATCCAGGGTACTCTTGCATTGACATTAATTTTACATACAAAATAAAAGTACTGAGTAATGGAAATGGTTTTTTAATGCACAGGAGTAAGGAAGCAGGGTACAGTTTCTAGTTTAATTGCTTTACACAGACATGAGCAATGTTCTAGATTAATCCATGAGACTATAAATAGTTCCTCACCTGCAATTTTACACGGGGATCTGAGGCAGGATATCCATCCTATGCATGTTATTCTTTTATCTCCCCATATGCTTCTGGCTCACGGAGCTGATAGTGGACACATTACCCAACCTGTGACATGATGAGGACAAAGAAGATTTGACATTCAATAATTACTCACCTGAAATAGTCCTATAGACAGATAACCCCATGGGAAATGATTTAACCATCTACAGATGGAATAATTATTTGGTCTTGTTTGTGTTGACTTTCAGATCCTGTTGTCTGTCAAATAGCCATGCCCTGTTATCTACCAAATACCCAGACACTTATCTATCAAATATCAAAAGCATAGTTTTTAGCTGTGTTTCTTTTCAACCAGCTTGCTATCTAGGGCCACTGGGACACAGTGGCAGGAATAAAGATCAAGGTCACATTCCTTAGTGTTCTCCCAAGTCCCACTAGCATGATGCTGTCTTCCTCTCTACTTTGTCTTCAAGATTCAGTGCTAAGAGTGCTCCTCTGCAGGTCTCCTTCCTGCTCCCCTCAGCTCCTTCCGCAGAGATGCAGAGATGCAGAGTGGCTTTGAAACACTTGCATCTGCCTTTCCTTCTCATAGCTTTATTTGTTCTGCTGTCTCCTTTATGAGCATCTTGTGGACACCTGCCTAATAGCTTCAGAAAGAACCCATCAAGCAACACACAGCCCATTCATCAAAGCTTACGACACTTGTCCTTTCTTGGACAGAGGGAATAATAATAAGTGCCTCAGAGGAGTGAATATGCCCTGGGTCCCAGTGTAGGATCACAGACAAAGAAAATTATCCCCTTGTAGCCTCCTACCTTGCACCATTTTATTTCTCCAGCAGAGAAAGAAGCACAGAACTGAAGGGAGGAGAGAGAGTTTAGCTGGCATCATTAAAATGACACTTTTAATCCTATGAGCTTTCTCTCAAGTAAAGCTGAATTCTGCTGAGAAGATTAGCAGATCAGGAGTCATGGCTGACCCTCCAGAATTCTCTGGACTGTGTTTGTTATGCAGCAGGAAGGTGTCATACCTCCAGCATTGCCTCCAATTTCTTGTGACTGCTGTCTAGGGCTCCACAGGCCACCATGGAGAATGGGATGGGCAGGCGGAGGGGGGAACAGTTGCACTAAATTTTGAGGCTTGGGATTCTGGCTAGAGGCAGGGAGTAAGAAGAAGCTGGGATGTGGGGAGAGATGAAGGAACCTCCAACTTCCTTCCCCAGAATAGCAACCCACTTCCCAGCAGACAGATCACACACAGTCTGCAAAAGTACAGCCTTTGCACACGTTTGCACACATTCTACCGGTTGTGCCCAATGGTCCTGTGTCCTCACAGCAGGCACTGTACTGCTCGTGGTCACCCTTAGGGTGACCTGTTACAATTGGCATCTGCTGGTTCCTAGGCATGAAATCTCTCTTTCTTTTACTCAGTGGATCTGGCATACTTCTGCTCTTCTATGAAGACCCAGCTCAAAGTCCCCTCCTCTTGAAGTACACATGCAGCTCTCTTCCAGTGCTGCACTGTGGGGAATGCTGTCACCTCCCATCACGGCCAGGTGGTGCTGCATCTTTGGCACATGCAGCTGTCTCTACCGTCACCTTGGGACCTGACCCTCATCTTTTCATACGCTCTGCATAAACCTTTTCTACAGCAATGTGCCTGGGACATACAGACAGTTAAGATTGCTAATGAATGAGTGACAAGCATTTTGGGAGGTGAGGATGGTTTGGAGTATTAGCTATTCTGTTTGAACACTAAGGATGAAATGTTCTTATGAAATAAAATTTCTTATGTATGTGCTTTTATTATTATTTTTCTACTAAGAAAATTGAGTTCAAGGCCACTCTCTTAAAAACACTCTTCAAAGACGCACTCTTAAAAAAAAAACCACCGCTATCCAATTATACTTTTACTAGGTGCCACACAACTTAAATAACTACCTTTCTGGTGGGAAAATGTGTTCCACATTGCACCTAGCATCTTCAAGGCTCACTCTGTGGTTCTCTCAAAAGAAGCCTCCCTTTCTCCATAGAAGGGATTTCCGTTTGAGCTGCTGCTAAGGGGAAACTTGATCTTTGTGCACTGGTTACTTTGAACTCTGATTTTCCCTGTTTGTCTTTGTAAATGAAAATTCTTCAGCCTAACATCTGCTGTGATGACCCAGGTAATGTAGCATTTCCCCTGGGCTACATTCTAGGAGGTAAAAGACTACTTCTGCTCAGCCCGGGGGGGCGGGGGGACAACAACAACAAAAAGTTTAATAGAAAAACAAGTCTTATGGCCATTAAAAAGAAAAAAAGGCTTGGAAATCTAGCCCCTTTTCTCCAAGATGCTCAAAACACCGCAAGAGTGAGGTCTTTGTCACATGGGTGAGAGAGCGGTGGATTGCATTCCAAGTCCACATCTGATGCATTTGTTAAAATCTGGCTGCAGAGCAGACATTTGCATGCTTATCTTTGGACTCTGTTGCTAAAACAAGGAGAGCTGTGACGAGACCCACAGCTGGTGAGCTGGCCTCAGGCCTGGGCTACCCGGGCTCCATGGTACCCTGCCTGGCCAGCCAGCAAAACTGCCAGAGCTGCCGAGGAGAGGCAGCTTGGGGTGGGCCAGGCCCGGACTCCTCTCCTTTGCCTGAGCTGACACTGCATACAGAACTAGCGTAGAATTTGAGGTCTGTGAGCCCTTGCCAAGCCTGCCTTCTTGGTGATTAAAGCAGGGAGGGAGGAGACAAAGTACTATATGTACCTTCCAGGGACCCACTAGGACCCAAGGGAAGCAAAATCATCACTTTTTAACTGACCAGTTTCTCCCATTAAGGCTTCAGAAACTCTTCTGACTGAAAACAGGGCTGCATGGTTATCAGGAGTACAGGGGTGCCCTGCTGCCTGGTGCTGGCCCGGCCAGGCAGGGCTGTGTGTGTGTGTGTGTGTGTGTGTCCTGACCTAGGCTGTACAGTGTATCCACTTTGCTTGCAGAGTCTGTGTCTGCAGATGTGCCTCCTAGCTAAAATGCATTCATTCATACCGCTGCCCCTTGACCCACCCAAACCAGTGCTCACAGTGCTTTTTGCAGATGTGCAGGACAGTGACAACTTTGAGTTGCTCTCCTGTCTTGTGTTCTCCCAGCTGAGGTCACATAAGGTGACACACTGCCTTCTAGTTGGAGCAGTTATGCTATAAACAAATGTCTTTCTGTGGTCTAGTTAATGCCACATGTTTCCACATGTTCATGCCCTTTGTTGGTGATGTGGCTCCATTAAATGATCTGCAAGCAGAGTGCTAAAATGCTGTGTTGGGTTCCCAGGGCAGGACAAGTGTGATGTGCCTTGTGGAGGAAATCTCCGTGTTAGATAAGCTTGGCTCCAGTACAAGGTATAGTACTGTTAGTCTGCGGCTAGGTGCTAACGAATCAGTGATGTATATTAAATAAGGAGTCTTTAAACAGACACACAAAATAATTGTACATACATTCATTGATTTATAAAGCTATTGTGATCTGAAGCCCTGGGAACTCAACCTGTATCTCTTCAAGAAGCCGTGATTCAGATGTCACTAATGCTCCTGTAAATAATGAGAATTGACCATGTACAGTGTTGAAGGAGCCAAGTGTGATGGTGCAGTTCTGTTATCCTACAGCTCTGAGAAGTTGAGGCAAGAGGATCACAAGTTTGAGTCCAGCCTGGGCAACTTAGCAAGACCTTGTCTCAAAACAAAACAAAACAAAACAAAACAAAACAAAACAACAAAAAGGACTGGATGAGTAGCTTAATGTGAAGGCCCTGTGTTCGACTCACAATCACACACACACACACACACACACACACAGCTACAGTGTAACAGTGCTTGAGTACAGCATTTCATGTATAGCGTTATGTGTCTGCAGTCCCACGTTTGGAAACCTCTGGCTGGAGAAACACCGCCAGTGTGTAGTTTGTGCCTTCACATGGGCTGCTGAGCTGGGCTGGGGGTGGCTATGGGAGATGAGGGTGCTGCTGTGAAGTAAGATGTTAGGGTCTATGTGCTGAAATCCTGGCTCTCAAGGTGATGGTATTATGAGATAAGGCCACTGGGAGGTGCCTGGGTCCTTCCAGAAGAGGCCCGTGGAGCTGCCCTGCCACTTCCACCATGTGAGGACACAGGAAATTGGTCCTTACCAGATGCTGCATTTGTCTGTCTTGATCTTGGGCCTCCCACTCCAGAACTTGTTAGAAATACGTTTCTGATATTTGTAAGCCACCTGGTGTCTGGTATTTTGTTACAGCAATCTCAGCAAACCAGAGAAATGCTACTGACTGATCTTGCAGACAGGAGACCTAATTGCAGAAGGTAATTGCTCTTGGCATGCTGTGTACTCTGAGGCCCAGGGGTAGGGGGATCTTCATGAGCTCCTGGTGCAGCCTGGGTCTTGGGAGTCAGCTGCAGGTGAATTGGACCTCCATCTACATTTATACGAGAGGACGACGGGAATGCCTTGGGCAGGGAAACTGAGGCAGGGGACAGGAATTCTAACCCTTTGCCTTCTCATTCCCCAGAAAATATAAGGCACTGGATCAGTAGGAAATGAACAAAGTCTAGAATGGCCACTGCTTCTTGTGAGTGCTTCTGAATTGACCCCATCTGAACTTCAGTGCAATCCTTTGAGCTCTCATCCTCTTTCTGCTGATGAGGAGCAAACGCAGAGAGGTTACCTGAAAGGTCAGAGGACGCACAGCTAGGTACGGAAAGGACAGAGGTTCAAGCCTGTGTTAGCTAAAAATGCCTTGACATAGTGACTGGATAATGGAAATAAACAGCAGGCAAAATGAGCACTGAAACTTGGGTTTTGTCTGGGTGTGTTCAGTGGTATCATTGAGCAGAATGAGGACATTGAATGTTTGCAGGGGATGGGGCTGAGTTGAGACTGTTGTTCTTAGTGTGAATGACCGCACCTCTGAGGATACTTGGTAATGTCCAGATTCACTTCTGGCTGCTGGGTATCATAGTGGTGTCCGAAGGCGGGGAGTTGCTGTTGGAATCTGGTAGATAGAGGTCATGCTCAGACAGACGCCCACAACGAGGAATTATGTTTCCCAAAATGTCAATAATGCCAAGCCCCAGGATGCCTGATTACATGACAGGCAGAGTCTTAAAGGAAGTATGCTTGTTACTTGTCTGGGGTCAAAGTGCAGACACCTAGGGTGCTAAATACAGGGCAGAGGGCAAACACAGTGTTGCCACAGCCCTGCCTAATATTTTCATTGTGCTGCTCAGTTACATTTCCTGTGCTGAAAAATGACAGACAGTATCCAGAAAACTCAGGAAAGGTGTTTCCTTATGTCATCGCTCCTGGCTCCGAGTTTACTTTTTCTTTGTGCATTTTCTATATTAAGCAAGCTGACTCTGTGAGCCATGGCACCACACAGCAGCTGGCACACACAGGGCACAGTGTCCCTGGATCCAAGAGGTCAGACTGGAGGCCTAAGCTATGTGTGGAAAGACCCACAGGATGTGGGACACCAGAAAGCCAGGTCCCCTGATGTGAGGTCTGCAGACCTGATGAAATGCTTTGGCTCCGTCATTTCTTCACGTGGGCTTAGCATTTGCAGTGTGTCCTTGGGAAACTTGGGAAGTTTTCAGACATTTGTGAGTAGGAATGGGTTGTGTAAATTCCTGGTTTGGGAAAATTTGCCAGGTACTGTGGGGTTTGTATCTTCAGGCATGGTGGGATAACAGGGCACGGGAGGAGGGCAGGTTCTCAGGGAACTTCCCAGGTAGCTCATAGCTGGGTGCCTCTTGTGAGTGACCTCATTGGGTGCAATACAGGAGCCCTTTAAAGCTGAGCTGTCTGTGCAAGGAAGCAGAGGTGTTTCATTTCCTAGCTCTGCAGTGAGGTAGCAGTGACCTCTCTCCAAAAGACATGTTGAAGCCAATGTCACCGTTTTCATCCAAAAACAAACTAGACCAGGCACTAGACACCCTCCACAGAGGGCTGGAATCCTGGGAGCCTGGCTGCCTCCTCCTCTACCTTTGTTGCTGTGCAATCTTGGGAAATTAACTTCCTTTCTCTGTTCCTCACTTTGCTATCTGTAAAATGAGCGCAGTGCGTGTTCCTACATTAGAGATGATTTATGAGTTTAAATGACTTGGTGCCAATAAAGTACCTGGAAGTGTGCCTGGAATATAGTAAATCCTCCGCATTAGCTAGTGTTAGTCTCTCTTTACCTTTTAAGGGAGGTAGTGGAAAAGAACTGTGATTGACGGCATCATATTCTAGAGCCCAGATGTGAACAGGGGCCAGCACTGCTGCTGTTGGCCCACAGGGTTCATTTATTTGAACTTGGGTACCAGTGCTTTTCCATGGGGCTGACACAATTCCACAGCACCCTCTTACCCCAAGCCTGACCTGCATCATGTGTTCAGTGTTGCTTGGACTCAGCTGCCTGGCAACAAGAGCACAGGACACAGGAAGTTGTGGTGAGAAGAGTGAGGAAGAGCGAGGCGAGAAACTATTTGTAGAATTAGTTATAGACTGAGCCAGTTGTCACCCTGCCTGCTTGGGTGTGCACCTGTTTATAAAGCAGTTGTGTACTTTTTTTTGAGACAAGGTCTTTATATGTAATTCAGGCTGGCCTTGAACTCACCACGACCCTCCTGCCTCAGCCTCCATGAGATTGCAGGCATGCACAACTACACCCAGCCAGTTAGGAGCACGCCTGTAACCCTAGCCCTAGGAAGCCTGAGGCAGAAGGATTGTGAGTTCCAGGTCATCCTGGGCTGCATAGTGAGCCCAGGATCAATCTCAATGATATACTGAGACCCTGTCTCAAAACCAAATAATAAAATAAGAAATAATGAAAAAATAAAAATGAAAAAGCTTATGAAAACAGTGATGGAATGTAAGGAACAGAATCATCACTGAAAGATGGTACAAATACATAAGCACAGACAGATCCAACTTTTCACACTCACAGCCAGGTAGTGCACCAAGAGCAGGAAGTTGAGCAGGGAGACCTGTGTCTCCAGGGACCATCCTGTCCTTCGGCCTCACAGCTGCTACTTTGATTACCTGAAAACTTCTTTTTGGAGTCAGGGACTCATTCTGTGGTGCAGGCTGAGCTCCGACTCCAGAGCTTCCTCTGGTTGTGTATTTTCAAATGTTCAACTCAGCCTAGGAGCATGCTGATGACTGGTCGCCATGGCAACAGGTTTAGTGCCTGCTGGGAACCCCAACAAGATGAATGACTCCCAATGGGGCTTGCCTGGTCCTGGCTTCCTGCAGCCCCCAGGCACTTGCCTCTGAGGAGCTGCACTGCTGCTGCTGTTGTCTGCTTGCTGTCTCCTTTTCCATTCACTGTCACCTTGTTCATCACATTGCACCCGGCCACAGGTGCTCCATGCAGGTGAAGCAGCCCAGGTCCCTTAGCACATAGAAGCCTGGAGAACTTTGCGCATGGAGGAGGAGGGGACATCCCCTGGAAGCTGAAGTGGAAGGCCTGGCTGAAGTGTGGCCTCTTCTTGGTCTGTGACAAGGGAACACTGTATCTTGCAGCACTTCCAGAATTGTTGGGTTACCAGAGAGAAGCAATGTGTGCAGAGAGCTGCCTTTTTATTTTTTTTAATTTTAGGTATGCTGCAAACAACGAGCTTGGAGTATAACTAGTGATATTGGGTGATTTCTCAAAGCGCAACCACACAGCCACTGCCTGGAGAGGAAGCAGGGATGGGTCACACCCTGTGGTCCTCTCCCAGACCACACCCAGTGGGGAACAAGTTCTGCACACAGAGTTTCCTGCGAAGTTTGCTCAGTGTTGTTCTAAAAGTAGAGACAGTGATGCCCCTACCTTGGGGCTGCTGTCTAAGAAGTGGGCAGCCAGCATGGACTCAAAGTTTAAATGGGAAGGAGAATAAAGACAGGAGGGAAGAAAAGGAAGAGAGGGAGAGGAGAAGGAAGGAAGGGACAAGAAAAAAGAAAATGGAAGAATGGAAACAAAGCTTTTGTAAATAGGAAGAGCGATTGAAGGGAGGGGAGGGGATGGAAAAAAGAAGCAAGATACATCATGGACAGGTACAAATTCTTTCTGATGAATGTTATCATTATGTGTATCTAAAATTTACCAGTAAAATTTAAAAAACATTTCTGTTGGAAAAAATAAATTTACATCCATTTATCTTGCAGTGGAACAATGTCAGTGAGATGGGGAAGCAAGAGGAAGTGCTGTTTTTTAATTTGCATTTATTTTTGTAATTTGGGCATCAAACTTGGGGCCTCACACAAGCTAAATGGGCGCCCTACCACTATGTTGCATCATAGCCCCAGAAATACTATTTTTTTTAAAGAATAGCAGACTTAGGAATGTGTATGATTAAACTGTGCATCGGCACCCTCAGGACAACTGTCTGAACCCTTGGTGACTCTAACGTCTTTGCTTGGTGTAAACTAACCAGGGTGTGTCTCTTTCCTGTGTCTGGGTGTCCTGACCATCTAGTAACGTGACTCTAATAAATAGGCAAACATGAGATGGCACATCTACCAATTTGAATCTGTTCGTTTCTACATGGTACCATTTGTTGTTTAACTTTTGAGTATTCATGTATAGTTGTGCTAAGTAATGTTTTACTCTTTTAAAAAAAAGTAGCTATTCAGGGGCTGGTAAAAGAATGTTAAACTTTGCTATGTGGTGTTCCCGTCATCAGAGTCTCTCCTAGTGTTAAGTGCTGTTTATTTTATAAAGTACTCATTCTGTAAAGTGTATGTCAAAAAATATAAAATGACCTTGCTCATTCTTGTTCTTTTTCTTAAACTGAAGGGCAGATTAATTATAATACGCAGAAATGTATCTGTGTGAGTATGTGAGTTACTGAGTTTTGACAAATGGTGTATAGCAGTGTGGGCACCGGAGGGCAAAGTAGTTGTTGTGTTGGTGGAAAGTGACAGTTCTACAGGTAAAGTGGTCCTGGAGATCTGCTGTACAGAACAGAGCTCATGGGTAAAAGTTCTATGTTATGCATCTAACCATGTATTAAGAGAGTAGATCTCATGTAAATGTTCTTAAACACAATTTAAAACAAAAACAAGGAGACTTTTGGAGGTGTGTCCTGCAGTGATGGCTTCGCAGCTGTATGTCTCAAGTTCAAATGATTAAATGTGGGCAGGACTCTGGGAAGCAGAGGCAGGAGGACCCCAAATGCAAGCTCAGCTTGGGCAACTTAGCAACTTAATGATACCATGTCTCAAAATTAAAAAAAAAAAAAAAGAAAAAAGAAAGAAATGGGGATGTGGTTCAATTGAGGGACCAGGGTTCAATCCCAATACTTTACCAAAAATTAAATAAGCATATAAACACACACACATGTAGGACTTTTGTGTGTCAATTATGCCTCAGAAAATCTGTTTTAAAAAAAGATACAGAACATTTCATCTCCTCTAGACGCCCCCTGGCTCTGTGCTCGGTCAGACCCCTGTTCCCGTATCTGTTGCTGATCCGGTCGCTGCTGATCTGATTTCTGTCTCTCTAGACTTGGCTTCCGTGGAGGATTTTGTACCTGGAATCCCACGCTGGGAGCATTTGTGTCTGGCTCTTTCCCTCCACGCAGCACTGCTGAGGCAGCCGGCAGTGGTCAGCAGTTTGTCCTTCCTGTCCCCTCCCACTGCACAGATGGACCATGATTCGCTCATCTACTCATGGGCTAGTGGACATTGGTGCTTTCAAGTTTTTGATTACTAGGAGTGATATAATTATGAGTCATTATTTCAGGTAAATACCAAGGATTTAATATAATATAGTATTAATTAGTGCTCTTAATGAGAATTTGATTTTACCTCATTATAATATTATTCTCTCTCTTGTCAATGTTGCCTGCTATTATTTGTCCTTTTTTATTTCTTTCATATCCTTTATAGCTGCTTTTAATGAAATTTTTCAAGAAACAAGTCATCGAACTGTGGTTTATTCATAACTGTTTTAACCCATATTGGAATTTTAGATTTTAGTAAAATTTCTACCTCTGCTCTTAATTTTTTCTTATATTTGGAATTTTATGTTCTGTGTTTTCCTGCCACTGATGTGTTATTATCCCCTGCATTAACTATGTTTGAATTTAAAAGAGATAATAAATACTAATACTAGTTCTCATTAGGTTTCAAACCCATATTTCTCTAATTATTAGGCATGAATAAAAAGAGTTGGCAAAGTCTTCTCGTTTAAAAGATAAACTCACTGTACTTTTTCCTGCTGCTCCCTGTTCTTTGCCAGTTTCCAGTCACTAAGATAGTCTAAGGAGAGTCTATAACTCATACAGACTGTTATTGTATGCTGTTGCCCATAAATATTTCTTCAGGTATAGTTTTTGGCTTTCATAGTCAACTTTAAGTGATGATCTGAGCAGATATTTATGTGTGGTTCTTGGAGTCCAATGATATCTTTGCTCTCTGCCCTTCCTAGGATACAGGGCTTCGCTCATTCCCAAGTTGTGGAACTCAGAGATCAGATAGCTGGTGTATATCTTGGGAAGCTTCTGGCAATAGTGAGACAGATGAGACATTTTCTAACTCCTTTGTTATCTGAGAAGACTTCACATTTTTCTGCACCTGGTTAATAAGCTGTCCAGGTAGAAGATGTCATTGCCACAGGCCAATCCAGCCCATGGTCATGTGGCAGGGTGGTCAGCCCGGCCCCTGCTCCCCAGGTGCAGGCAATGTACCTTGGATGGTTTACTTGGCCCTGAGTAAGTCCGTGAGTGCACCTTCCTTCATTTCCCCAGGAGATTGGTGACCCACCTGCTTGGCAGTTTCTGACCCCCAGGGTCTCCACACCCTTTACCTCCCTCCCTGGAATCTTCAGCTCTTCCCTGGATCTGCCGCTGCAGGCCACTCAGCCGAGGACTTTCCTCCCGCCTTCTTGGCCCTCTCCTTTGCCATTCTTGCCTGGCTCCCTGCGTGACCATCTGTTCCTCTGTCCCTGGTTCTCTGCCCATTTGTGCCCAACTCGATTGCAGCACAGTGCTCTCACAGTGTCACCGTGTCCTGGGGGCCCCTGGGCTCACGGTGTCCTCCATAATCCTTAACAGTTGGTGAAGGTATTCAAGGTTGCTGACCCTCACTGGGAACTCCTCCCCTCCTTTGACATTTCCGATATCATTGCCTCTTTTCCTCTGTTTTCATTCTAGCCCTTTCTTCCACATCTTTGTCCTGGGCCTTCTTGGCCCTCTCCTTTGCCATTCTTGCCTGGCTCCCTGAGTCCTCTTCCTTGGACCCCATAGGCATCATCTTTAACCATTCACCCTTCTCATCCTTCACTGTCTTTTTGTGGGCCTTCCATGTTCCCTTCTCTTTAGTTGTCACATCCATTCACTTATGGCTTTTGAAGGACCTTCCATGCCCTCCCTACCTTCCCTTACTTAGATTAAGCCCTCTTCCATGTACATCTTTACCCCTTTACTCTTGTGTTTCATCATCCTGGAACTGGCATTTTAATTGTACCTGCTTCATAGGTTTGTTGTGAAGATAAAGTGAGAGTGTGCACATAAAGCATTTTAAATGATGCCTGACACAAAATAAGTGCTCAATAAAATCTCGCAGTTTAATGTCACTGCTACTGGTATGACTAATATGATTCTGCTTTACCGAATTTGAATTCTTGGAAGCGTGAACCATATTTTACCAGGTTTTCTAACATCCCTGGTGTTACATCACAGTGTATCTGAAGCAAAACTGCAGCTTAAAATAGTTGTTAAAAATTAATCAGTAAGACAAGGAGTATAGCTCACAGTAGAGCATGCACTTAGCATGTTGTGATGCCCTTAATTTTGTCTCCACCAGAAAAAAAAAGCAAAAAAAAAAATATTAACAGTTAATATGTTTCCTAACCTAGGGGTTCAAGGAGAAGCTAAACATGAATGTTCCTAACACTGTTCATGTCTTCTAAACTGTAGGACAAACAGATGCCCATCAACTGAAGGGTGGATAAGACAGTGTGGTATATTACTTAGCCTAATGGCATGTTGTTTAGTCACAAAAAGCCACACACTATATGCCATTTATATGAAATATCCAAAAGAGGCAACTCCATAGGGATAGAAAGCAGATTAGTGGTTGTCAGAGAATGAGAAGAGGAGGGCTTTTAGGGAGTGAGCACTTTGTAAGGGTGGGATTTCTTACTGAGGTGATGAAAATGGTCTGGAAATAGATACAGGTCATAGTTATACAGCATAGTGAGTGTAGTAAATGTTACTAGGTAAGTTTTTATGTGTATTTCACCGTATTTTAAAATGAATGAATGACTAGATGGATGGTTTCACCCGGAAGCACTCCGTTGGGTGACCTGGCAGTTAAATGAGACCCTGAATCCTCTCCTGGCTGCCCTGTAGGTGAAGAGCTGCTTCCAGCCCCAGATGCATTATGTGGACCCAAGTACTTTATTCATCCCCAGGTGGTGGCCACCCTAGTCATGACCTGGTAGTTCGTGGAAAGAAGTGAAGGAGCTAAGAACGCGGTGGCTCATTCCACGTGGCAGGTAACGTGCTCAGAGTGGTGGCTTTTGGCAGACCTAGACAGCTGAAGAGCTCAGGACACTTGTGGTGCTCAGGAAGGAGAACATGTTGAGAGCGTATCTAGGAAAGCATAGTCCTAAGACATCTCAGTAAAGAAGGATCAGTGAGGTGAGCAGACTTTGCAAGCAAACCGTCTCATAAATATTTTTCAATGGCAGAGCTTAAAGTAGTGCCTCTTCCTTGGACCATTATCACCCATGGTCCAAGTCCCATTGATCCTTTTAGCACTTTGCCAGGGACTCTGGCTGTCTCGCTCTTTACTGTCTCCCTTGACTTTTTTTGGGGACCAGGTACCAATGGGCATTTAGTTAGTGCTGGTATTGATTCAGATACTGATATGGAAGCATTGAATCAGATATTGAGCCAGATAATTTCCTAACCAAAAGACAAATCTCTAAACCCATCTCTTGAAGGATTTTCTCAACTCAAAGTGATACAGTCCTGTGACCCTTCAGTCTTCCCATTTTATTTCTGATTCAAATTCTGTATTTCCAGGTCCTTAATTCTTTCAGTTCTCAGTGAACTGAGTAAGCATTTTGATTCATCAGTGAAACGGGTGCTATGCATGTAAGTGTCCAGTACAAGAAGAAAACTTTCTGTGAAACCTGACCCTTTAGAATGAAAGCCAATCGTTTTTAGAGTTCTTTAGTCAAACCTGCAACTCATTTAAGCTCTGGCCCATATTGCAAAAAAAAAAAGAAAATAAAAAAAGCAAAGACTTGGATGTAAATTTCACAGTTGTGTCTGTTCTGCACTCAGAGCTCAGAGTGTGAATGCGTTGTCTTTACCCTCTCAAGGGAAAGCCCTTTTCCTTTCTGTTCCCACTGAAGGTTGTATTTGCTTTAGAATTTTTTCCATTAGAGTTGACATCATAATTAGCCAGATTAACCTTTTAATGGTATAGAAGACAACAACCTCTCAGAAATTCTGAATGGGTTCATATATGAAAACTACTCCAAGAACAGGGGTCTCCTAGGATGCAAACTCTCCACCTGTCCCTATGGGCACATTATCACCCATGGTCAGCTCTTTGCCGACCTCTGCTTTAGCTCAACATTTCAAGCAAACTTCTGTCCCCTACTCCCTGGCCTAGACCTGTGTGATGTTATTGCTTACCAACCTGGTTTGCCATCCTGAATTCTCACCACTTGGACCAACGATCACTTATGCTCAGGCCTACTATTCAATTTCTCTGAGATACAGGTGCCTCATCAGCAAAAAGGGGATGTAATATAGACTTTACAACCTTTTATCAAGTGAGTTTATATATATAAATCATCTAGCATAATGGCTGGCAGCTAGAAGATCCCCAGTTTGATTCTTTCTGCCTTCCCTCTGAAGCATGTGACCTTTTATCTATGAAGAAGAATGACCGAGTGTTAGTACTGCTATGGAGTAATAGTAAACACGTATGTGTTCAGTCATCCTGGGTTTCAGTCTCTGCAACTTACTAGCTATGTGACCTTGAGCAAGATGCTTAATTCCCTTAAACCTCCTCTAGTAGCATCTATTCTTCTATTGTCACTATTCAAAGTGGTGCATGTCAAACATCTAACATAATGACTTGTACCCAGTATATACTAATTAAATGACGGCATGTATTATTTTCATCATCTGGGTTAGTATTACTTCTTAGGGTGCAAACTATTGGGGTAGATCGTGACATTCTTCAACTCTACTCTCACCGGCCAGGGTCAGCCTTCCCAGTTTACCAAGCCTCTACCTCTGAACTTTACTTAGACAAGTGAAGAAGAGGTATCTTCCAGGGAAAATAAATTCAGTTTTGCCTTCCACGTGCGATGCTCTGAAGCCATTACAGAAGGGAAAGCAACAGAGAGGCCAGTGTACACATGCCTCAGGCCTCCTGCCCGAGTCCCTGCATTGTGGCTGCGTGCTCAGCCCTTCTCTTAGCCTTAGCTGTCCTTGCAAGGCGGTGGGTCTGTTCCTAATTCTGAGCTGGCGAGGGGAGAGGATCTGCTGCTCAGGTAGAGCTGCTCAAGGGACAGTCATCCATCCATTCGTGCATTCACTGAGCACTCATTCTATTGGCGTGGCCACAAGACAGCAAGGAAGGGTAATCCCTAACACTGCCATTATGGTGCTCATCATCTTGGGATGATGACAATGACGGTGACAGTGACGATGATGATGATGGTGTGTTGCAAAGGCAAGAACTTGGGGTCTAGGAAACCTGAGAGATTTACAGTAGTCCAAGCACAAGGGGGAAAGTGGACAAATAGAGTGATGGGAGAGGGGGATGCTAACCTGAACAGGAAGGAAACTTCAGCCTGTAAGAAGTCTCTAAGCTCATTCCTATTTAAATGGTTCTTTCTTCATATCCCTACTGGACTAGAGCCCCTTTGACTTCAGGGATTATTCACAAGAGCATTGACCCTGGCTGGCTTCCCAGATTTCTCCCTCAAGGCCTGTAGCTATTGTTACACATGGAGCTGACTGCATTCCCTGGGCTGTGAGCCTGTGCCCTGGTGCCCTGGTGCCCAGGCCCTCCCTCTGCAAACCCAACCCCAGGCACAACCACTGTTTGCGCACAAGCTGAGCAGAGGCGGTTGGTTTATTTTTCCCAGGCCTAGGAAAAGTGAGAGTGGATGGTGACCCTGGAGAAGGCGCCTCCCTTGGGTCCACATGACCATAATTCATGTGGAGAAAGGACATGACCCTTTGTGGAACAGCAGGTCAAACTGGAGAGGGAGTGCCTGGCAGCTGTGGCTGTTTTCTCAGGCACTGGCCTGGGGGAGCCAAAAATAGAGGGCTATGGGACCAGCAGGTCCAGAAAGTAGTGACCTGCTACATAGGGAGGGTGAGCCACATTCCTCAGAGTTACAGGCAGCCAGGGGTGGGACCAGGAGCAACGAAGTACCAGACTGGTGTGGATGATTGCCATGCCTGCCCTCCCAGCTGTCAGGGACCCTGTGCCACCAGCCAGGACCTCCTTCCTCCCCCACCTCAGGCTTCCCATCCCTCCCTATCTCTTTCTGCTCTAGCACATCTTTGAGCACACTGCTTCCTGCTCAGGAAGCACCATGGGGCCCCATCACCAGCAAGCAGCAGAGAGCTGAACTCAGCCTGCGAAGCCCTGCCGAGTCTACATGGGTGTTCCCTCATCTGACCTTGGCACCAGCCAAAACAAGCTCCTCCCTGACATTTCCCTCAAATCCTCCACACTGTTGTACTGCCCACCTCTTTCCTCTGGCTTCTTGCCTTGCAGAATGCCTCCTACATATGGACATTCCATAGGTCCCTCGAGGGCCAGCACATATGACAGGTGGGCATAGAATTTACCAACCAAATTGGGATGTCCTTGAGGCAAGTTCAACAAAACTTCCCAGGACCTTGCAATCATGCAGTGACCTTTCCAAAGAGCCTTTGTGAAGAGGACTAGATTCTTCCCTTCTTTGGCTTCATGGATATTTTCTTGGTGAAGTTGGATCCCGCTCTGCCACAAGGCAGGGAAGTCCTGTAGTTCGTTCCATAGATTCTAAGCTCCCTGAAGCCAAAGATGCTGGCTTGTGGCTCTGAGCCCTCATAGCCCCTTGCCTGAAGGTGGTGGGTGTTGGTATTTACAGCAGCTGCTTTTGGTTGAACATGCTTTGCTGCTGCGTGCCAGGTCCTCCTCCACACCCAGTGCCAGTCACGTGAGTTATGTCCATGGCATGTGAGGCACAGTCCCTGCTTGGACCAGCAAGCCAGACTGTCCACACCTCAGGCAGGTGCCACAAAAGTCTGCCAAGGCTGAAGCTGGAGTGGTCCATGTTTACCCAGGACCTCTGTGGGTCATGTCAGTCACGCATTCCTGTAGATGGGTAATATACAGCGTGGTGGCATGTCAGCCACGCGTTCCTGTAGATGGGTAATATACAGCGTGGTGGCAGCTTCTGCATCAAGTTAAATTAGAACACTTCAAAAAGAGTGAGGTCCTTGCTTTAAAATCGCTTAGCCCGCACAGGGCCCACTGAAGTGGCAAGTTCACAGTCTAGCTCCCGCTTGGGCAAGGCCTGGAGGAAAAGCAGGAAAGAGTGTCACAGGGCGAGACACTTTTTGGTAGGGGCCCTGCTGAAGTCCCTGTAAGGGTTCATAAGATTAATCCTCCTTCAGCAGTGCTTCTCCAACTCTTTTTCTCCTGTTTCCAGAGATTGCATAGTTCAAACAAAATTTTAGGTGGATATCCCAACTGAAATCGGTCAGCTAGTGCTGTTCTGGGGGAAGTGGGTGCTGGGTGTGAAGCTCTGTGCCCTCACTTCCTGGAGCCTCTGAGTTTCTAGGAAACAGTCTAGGAAGCTATGTGTCCTGTGTTCCCAATGGTTTTGGATAACTAATGGGAGAAGCAAGGCTTCAAGTGACAGGAAGATGGGTGTAACCCACCAGCCCTGAGAGGAGGGATCAAATGATGCTTGTGGGTGTGGGGTGACCTCAGCCTGCCCACCGGGCTAGATCACAGAACCAGGGCTGTGACCTCCAAGACTAGCTCCCTGTACAATGCTTAGTGAGAGCCCCAGGACCTGCTCCACTAGTGACTTACCTCTGCCAGCCCCAGCCTAGTCCCCCAGAAACTGGGGGATCTGGTCTGTCCCTTCACAGAATGGCAGCCTTTGCTTGGAGCTGTGCACACAGCAACAAGACACTGGCCCCACCCAAAATAGACTGTCCTTCTCATGTGTCCTGGCCTTACTCCTATTTAATCAGGGAAGGAGGTTGGTCAGGACCAACAGTCACATTTTAGCAAGTGTTTTACAAGATGCACTTGACATTTTGCTGTAGCAATCAGTAACCAAGTGTGTACCCCTTGCCATGAGAGGGCACATGTCATCTCATCTCATTTGAGCAGTGTGCTCATTTCATAACTATCCTGGTTAAGAATTTTAATTGTAGCTGGCAGCATTTTTTCAGCACACCATCCCTCTGGCTTCCCTTGAGAGGAGAACCAGGCCTCTCCTTGCAGCTCCTCTGTGGGCCTGATGGGAGAGCTGTCCACCTGAGCCAGCCTGGAAGGCTTCTTCCCAACTCCAACTTAATCTTTAATTGGCTGTCCCGGATGAATTGTGAACTGAAACCCATAAAAAAGAAAATCACAATGCTGAATTTCCCTGGAGTACCCAGCTGTCTTTTAAAAATTAAATTACTTATTTCCTTCTTGAGGCAAGAAAGGTGCGTATGTTTGGTTGTGGCCTGGAGAGGCCATAGGGACTGGATCTCTGTGAAAATCAAGGTTTCAAACTTGTGACAAAAAGCAATAAAATCATGTTGATGGAGCTAAGTGTAAGATTAAAATGGAATTTGCCACACAGCAGAAATGGGCTTGGGCAAATTGGACTTCATGAGCCTGTGTAGAGACCTCTGATATTGTGTGTCCACTTATAAGATATTCAACCCAGGTCACATTCCTAAACCGTAATACTATTTAGTTGGTTTTCACTGCCATATGTTGCACAAACAAACCTGTCTGTGGTATCAAGGAAGAAAATCAAAAGTGGGTGTTGCTGCTGGTCACAAGCATTCGAGTTCAGCTGCTGCACCTCCACCCCACTCCCAACCAAACAAGAGACCTGTTTATTCAGATGGGGCACCGCCAGGTCACATTTGCACTGGGACATTGCCCTAAGAGAGGGCTTTGCATCTTCTTTCTTAGTTGCTTGTCTGGCGGAGCCATGGGCTGTACAGAGTTCACGTCTTTGTTGGTCTTTTTCAAGAGGCCTTGGGGAAAACTAAGCACTGTAACATAAATCCTCTTTCCAGACTATTTCTGAACCTTCAAAGGGAGATAAAGTTAAATTTAACCTCCCTCTTCAGCTGTGTTTTCATAAGTAAAGGAAAAGTGAAAATTTAAAGCAGATTTCACAGATGATGCAAATGTCTTTCTTAATGGAGATTTACAAATGATTCTGGGAGTCGGGGCTGTCTGCAAATCTGAATGCCTCTTAGCCTTCACCCTGAGGTAAGATGGTAAGTTTATACTTGTGCATCTAGGTGAAGGTTGCCAAATACTTTCTTCTTAAAATGTCACCAGTGAAAATTTTGATACCAATGAATTAAAATTTATTTGATAAATAAATTAGATAAAACTTTACTGGTGTCACAATTTTTATTGATGAGATTTTAACAAAAAATATTTGGGAACCCTCATCTAGACGCAAACATATAAATACCCCATCCTACCTCAGTAAGTAAAACTTGGGCTGGGGATATAGCTCAGTGGCACAGCACCAGCCTGGCAAGCACAAGGCTGTGAGTTCCCTGGTGCAGGAAAAAGAAACTTCATATTTATATATAAGTATTGTATTTGTACTCATTGCTCATATAGTGTACGTGTTATAAAACCAACAAACATGTACCTAAAAAGAGATTAAAATGAAACAGTATTATGCTGTCATCAGCCGATGTCTCAAGATACAAAAGTACCAAGTGGCACTTCTTGTTAGTGACTTTGAGTATAATTCCCTCTTTCAAATTATTTTCCATTAGCTGAATTGAATCAGTTTCTAACCATCCTTCAGCTGCTGACAAGGTTAGGAGAATGAGAGACCCTGCTATTGTTTGGTATTATGTTTAGATTATTATCTTTAATTCGTGCTTTTCTTTAGGCATCTTTTACTTACTGAATGTTTTAAAGTGTGTCAGACATAGAGTAAAGCACTGAAGTCAACAAGTGTGTCGCTTGGTGCATTCTCACAAAATGCGCTACACCTCAGTCAGAAAATGGAACCTCACTAAAGTCCCCAGGCAAGGGGACTTCATTGTCCACTCTCTACTTCCTTGCCCAAAGGAGACATTTTTCTGATAGCTCTTACCTCATATTCTTCTACCTGTGGCTGAGCTTCAAGGAAATGAATTGACAATGTTCTGTGGTGCTTGGCTGGGTTTGCAGGATGCCTGAGTGGGACCGTGCCTCTTGTCACATGGGTGGGAGTGTGCTCATTCTGTGTCAGCAGAGTGCTCCATTGCATGACTTTCACATTAGATGTTCCTGGTTTAACAACTGCGTTCCAGTCCTGTGACTAAGTTCTTATTGAACTGGTCACTAAATGAGGACTTGTGGAGAGTATTTACATTACGATATGCAGAACAAAGAAATGGTCAAAGAAAACTCCAACTTAATGACTTGCTTTAATCTGCAGAACTGTGTGTGTAACAGAACGTAAAACTACAGTGCTGTACTGTACAATCTGCAAACCTTATGGTACTGTACTGTAGAAGCAGCCACTATAAGCACACACTGCCACTCACATTCCTGTGTTGTAGGGCCTAACGTGGGCCGTAAGTCTGAGTGGCAGGTCATAAGTCCAAACAGCACTCAGTTGTAAATCTGAAAATCACTGAACAAGAGGAATATCTGCATTTCATCATCCACTCGTCATTTGTGTAGCATCTGCTTTGGGAGCACTTCTGTGAACATATCCGAGCCCATTCTCTGTGAGATGTGCACCTAGGAGAGGGATTGCTGGGTCATAGATACGTTCATCTTGAGTAGACAGCGCCCGGAGCCTTTGCACATGTACTGATGTGCCTTTCCAGTGAGCGGGAGATGCAGAGCACTTCTGTGGCTTTGCTGTCACTTGCTATTTCTGTCTGCCTTCTAAATTGTAACTATTCCACCGGGTGCAGTCGGTATACTAAGGGGGTCCTTTAGGCTGTGCCTTTGAGGGCTCTGCCGCTGTGCTCCATAGGAGCTGGGGGGTCTTAAGGGTCATCTCCTTGCAGTCTTATTTACAAGAGCCTGGTAGAGGCCCTCAGGATACTTCTAAGGCCACACAGTGGTTCTTGGAAGCAATGGAATGGAAGAAGGAGTAAGTATGTGGAGCTGGCATCAGTGGGATCTACAGGCACATGGGCAGGCTTCCGTAGACAGGACGGAGCCCAAGATGAAAGGAGAACTGGCTGCAAGTCCAGGACCTTGGTTTCCCCTTATGACCAGCACCCACTGTGGGGGAGGCTGAGAATTCCAAATCTGAGCCTAGTCTTCCAAGTTCAGGTTTGAGGACTGGGAAGGCCCAAGGCCCACGGAAGTGGCAGCGGGAGAGCTGGTGGGCAGTGGCTGGGTGGCATGCCTTTAGCAGTGAGGGGCACCTCCTGGCTGCAGATCTTGGCTTTCCGTGTGTGTCCAGGTGGGAGTGTGGGCAGGTGATGGTCAGCAAGCAGCCAAGCCATCATCAGAGGATGGGGAGCCTCCTGCTCCCCACAGTGAAGAGGATGAGGCAGTCTGGTTTGCCGCTTCTTTTCCTCCCTTCCCACCACCGCCTCCTGGGCTGTGTCTTCCTAGAGCATGTGGGACTTAAGAAATGTCCCATGAGCCACAGGTGTCACTTAATTTTTTTTAATACTCAATTGGAAAGTAGACACAAACAGGTGGAATTAATTTCAATGTGTTTTAAGTCTTGTATAGTCAAAATAGAATTTCTCTAAGTGTTCCATGTAATTCCTTGCTTTGCACAATGACAGGTAAAAAATCACTCTACTGTGCTTTCTCAGTGTTTCTAGAACCTAGCATTATGAGTTTATTGAGCACCTATTACCTACCAGGTACCAGGTGCTATTTTAGGCTCTAGGATGCACTGATAAACAAGGCCAAGTTCTTGCTTTCTTGGAATTTATGTATTAGTAATGGGAAGCCTGCTGGATTGGTCAGCTTTCCCATGGCTAGGACACAGTACCTGGCGTGCATAACTGATAGTAGGAAAAGCTTGCATGGGTAATGGCTTCAGAGGTTTCAGTCCATAGTCAGCTGGCTCCAAGGCAGGAACATCATGGCAGAAGGGTGTGGTGGAGCAGAGCTGCTTAATTGATGTTGTTGGCCTGGCAGAGCACATGGCAATAGCATCACCAGGCATCCACCTTCCACAGGGACTCTCCCAGTGCCCCACCCCCTCCAACTGGGTCCCACCTTAAGACAGCACATTCAGCTACGAACACCAATGGAGTCATCCACTGATGAGTATAGCATTTCTGTGATCCAGTTCCCTCTTGAGGAGCCTCTTCATCCATTCCAGTTGCCAGTTAGATTAACAGGCCACCTGCTGTGGTCCAAATTTAAATAAAAAATCACTGTGGACATGTAATTGATTCTCAAAGTGACGAGAAGGAAAACAGTGGTTACTCTGAGTCTTAAATGTGCTAGGCAGCGAGCACAGGTGACATTCACACAATCGGTGGAGCGGTCAGCCTGCTAGACCCCTAGGTGGTCAGGGATTAAGGAAACCCATTCAGACAGAGTTGTTTCAAATTTATTTTGGTTTCCTCCTCCCCCCAAAAAAACTTAAGCTAAAGGGAAACTTTGCTACGTGGAGTGGTTCAAAATAAATAATCAGATAATATAAGGAAATCTCGAGGTCAGTTAGAAAAAAATAATCCAAAGCCTGTGGATCTGTTTTGGTGATTTTCAAACTTGAGCAAAAATCAAAATCATCTGAAGGACTTATTGTGACAAGGATTGCTGATGCCTGTCCTGGAATTTAGGATTCTGTCAGTCTGGGATGGACCCAAATTTTGTCTTTTTTAATAAATTCCCAGCTGTCACGGACGCCCTTGGTGCAGGAATCACATTTTGAAAATTGCCGGTCTCTTCCCTTAGTGTACACATTACCCTTATTTTGCACACACAGCAGTGTCCTGCTTCAGTCTCCTACAGCTAATGTAAGAACTGACCATAAATCCTGTAAGGCAGAAAGACGTAGGTTACAGTGGAGTCCTGAGTGCAGAAAGAATGAAGGGACAACCACCTCTGCTGTGCATGTGGTTTTCATCTCTCCTCTGGGCTTATCTTGCTCTCCTTGACTAGTTCAGCTAATCTTCATGTCTCCTGTGGGGATAGCAAAATCAGCGGCTCCTGTCACCTGGCTCTTCTCTGCTGATTCATCTTTGGACATTGCCCTCCTTCTGGGACCCACCACATTGTCCCTCATCCTCCAGCCCCAACTCCCTTGTATAAAAACTTCCTCTACACCAGGGTAGGATTGTATTCTTATGCCACTGTAAGCTTTTATTCTTTGAAAACAGCTCGGCTGCCGCATCCACAGCTGGCTCTTTCTAGCTATGCTCAGCTGGCTTGGGATTTACCTTGCCTACCTTCCTGCTCCATATGCTTTCTTCCCTGCATTTCTACTACAGCACTTAGCACATTACCTTATAATATGTCGTGCAGATGCAGACAGTTGGCAACTTACAGTGGTTCAATTTGGGATTTTTTTTTTTTTTGTTTTATAGTGGTGCAAAAGCAATATGCATCCAGTAGAAACAATAATCAAAGTTTTACTCTTTTCCCAAACTGACAATATTGGGGTCTGATACCCTCCTTGCTTTCCTTACTAAGGATAAAACTGAGTATCTTAGCACTGAGCTATCTCCCCAAACCATTGTTTTTGTTTTTGTCGTTTTGTTTTGGTTTGGTTTGAGGAAGGGTCTTGTTAAGTCACTAAATTGCCCAGGGGAGGCTTATGAGCAAGCTTTCTGCCTCAGCTTCCTAGAAACCTGTAGATTACAGAACTGGTCCACAAGACCTGGCCTGACATCCTTTCTTAACGCTGAGCAGTAGCCATTAGTCACAGCAGAACGATCATAAGAAAAAACTCGTACCCTATGGGATGCTAGGTCACTTAGCTGTGGTATGCGGTGGTTTAGCTGTATCACATGCATCTGTGACTTAAACCTATCCTAAACTGAAAATATCTTATCAGGCTGTAACCCAATCATAACTCAGGAGCATCTGGTCCCCTCACTATATATGAGTAGTTCGGGGACATGAGGCACATGTCATTTCTGTGGCCCATGTTCCCAGCCCCCAGGGAGCAGATACACAGTAAATATATATGTGCTTTATGATTGAATAATTTAGTGAAAACACCCCAGGTTTCTTGATCTATAAAAATGAATGGGATAAAATCACAACCAATAAAGAGAATGCAGAGAGCCCTAATGACTGATATTTGGAAAAGATTTGCAGAATCGTGGTCCAAATGAAACAATAATGAGAAGTCCTGAGCTTTTTATTACATGGATCCTCCACATCACAGTGAAGTCTGAATCAAACTCTGCTTGCATTAATTGTTTCATGGAAGAATCGAAGTATGATTTATCCACTAATGAAAAGCAATTTGCTGCTACAAACCCAAGGACGTGAGTGAGTATCACAAAATAGTTATTCATAAGCATCCATAGTCTCCTTTATATTTTGGTCACAGTAATAGGTTACCAAATAAATCAAAGGACCAGCATTGGTTTGAATCCATAACTCTAGCACAATCACTTGGGAAAATATTTGTAGAGATGATGAAAAACATTAGAAAAACTAAAATTTCTTCCTTTTTATCTAGAAAGGAATAGCTATAGCCACAGATTTGTTATCACCCAGAATATTTCAGAATCCACTGTCTGTTAGCCTGTGAGCTCAATCCTGACGTGTGTGTCAGTTGCAGTGCTGATCACATCTATAGCTCACATAAAGTAGACGAAAAAGTGAGGAGAGGAAGGCAGTGGGGAGGGTGCTTTAATAAAGTAAGGGAAATGGGCAGTTTCTTCCTTTGGGGGCAAACATTGGGGAGTGGGGTTATTTGTAACATAGGGCATGGAAAGATAGTATTTTGAAAAAGATGATGGGGTGCTAATCTTGAGAGCTAATATTGCTAGAGTTTTCCGCCTCTCTGGAAGTTTCCTGCGTGTGTGTGTGTGACTCTGGCTCTGATTCTGGCTCTGTCTTGAAGAATTTCTCTGTTTTCTGACCATCCCTCTCACACTCTTGAGCTGGTTTCATTTCCTCTTTCTGCCTCTTAGATCTGGGTGTCCCTAAGGCATGGTTCCTGGCTGTGTCTTCTATGTATTCAGTTATATATTGCCAAGATCCACTGGGAAATCTCCACTTGGATGATTTTGTTTCATGTTTTGTTTGTTGTATGTATTGTATGTATGTATATATGTATGTATGTATGTATGTATGCATTTTGTCTTTTTGAGACAGTCTCGCTGTATAGTCAAGGTGGTCTTGAACTCACATTGGAGCCCATGCTGGTCTCAAACTCACAGCAGTCCTCCTGTTTCAGCCTCCTAAGTGCTGGGATTATAGGCACACACCACCTTGGCTGGCTCCACTTAGGAGTTTAGCCACATACATACGCACACACACACACACACACACACACGCACACACATGCACTACACTGAATACATGCTCCTTAGACACACCTCTACATTTTGTTATTTTCTCTACACAGGCCACAATCAGACCCTCCCTACTGTTTTTGCTGCTACCCAAAATGGGCTTCTGCACCTTGGAATAGATTCCTCAAACTCAAATCCTATACAAGTGAGCAGTACAGTTTGAATGAGGACACTGGCTGAGAATGAGGCGTAGATTGGCTGCTGTGCATCACCTTAGATACAGCCTGGGGGAACAATGACAAACTGTATTGAGAGCCCTGGCAAAGAGGCAGCTCCTGCTTAAATCCAGGCCACCCTTGCTATGTAGGGATGTGGGCCTGGTATCAGGAGCGTTTTTAATTTTAAAGAGAATACAAATCTGTTTGTTTTACATTGCTTGATAATCTAAAGTTCAGCAGTTGTTTGAAATGAAAATCACCCCTTGCGCTAACATTGTACATATCATGCAACCCACGTCTGTTAATCCTGTGTGGACTTAGCTTCTAGAGGCAGTTTCTGAGGTAGAGCCAGTAGCCCAGCATCAACCAGGAGACCTAGATGAGTCATGTACTGAATGTGGTCTCAAATCCTCTGATAGCCACAATTTTAAAAATCAAGAGGAACATGAAGCCAACCCCTCCTTGTGAGTCAGTGCCATGTGCAGGTTGCTGGGGGGAGAACCAGATGCTAGCCTTTTCCTGTGAGTCAGCACCATTGGCAAACTGCAGGGGAGGAGAACAAGAAGCCAACAAGAAACCAAACCCTCCCTGCCAGTCGGCGCCATGCATGGGCTGCTGGGGGGAGAACCAGACGCCAGCCCCTTCCAGCATGCGGGCTGGGAGACAAGAAGATCCAAGGTTCCCCCTCTACCCACACCATAAGCAACCAGCTGATCCAGAGAAACACAGGCTGGAATGATAGCTATTGAGGTAAAATACAATTTAATACTTACAGTGTTTAGTGTTTCACTGACTTTGCAGGCCTAAAGCCAATAGTCTGACCATCTATTTGGAGGATAATAGAATGCAGTGTAGCATATATGGGGGATCTCCTTCTGAAGGTAGTAGCCATTGTTAATTCCCTATTATCTTGTTTTGAAGTCCTGTACCATGTTCATTGTTTTGTTTGGTTGGGTTTTATTCTGCTTTGTCATGTTTGATTTTATTATATCTAATGGCATGGACAGCTATTCCAAAGACAAGATATATTATGGTAGCCATTTTGGATTCACTATTATCTTGTTTTGAAGTCCTTTATTGCATTCATTGTTTTGTTTTTATTAGTTCTGTTCTGTTTTGTTTGATTTTTACTATATCTGAAGTTATTTTGAAGACAATAACAGGCATTATGGTAACCATTGTTGATTTCCTATTATCTTATTATGAATTCTTGTATCACTTACACTATTTTGTTTTGATTGACTTTATTCTGATTTATTTTGCTTGGTTTTATTCTCTTTAAAATAAAAATTACAAAAAATATTTTTTAAAAAAAGAGAACAGGTGAAATTAATTTAATAAAGTTTTTGTAACTTGGTACTTCCAAAACATTATTTCTACATGTAATCAATACAAAAAAGTGACCAAGGAGATATTTATACTGCTTTATTCACAAGACTATAAACTCATAGGTCCTTTTTATTTAAGGCACATCTTTGTTTGCACAACTCCAAACTCCATGTGACAAGTGGCTCCTGTGCTGGACAGCGCTGCTCTGGATGGTGACAAATAAGAATCAAGTTAGATGAGTCTATTACTATGTAGGATTTTATTCATTATGCTTGTAGAGAGCTAGATGACTTGACCTGATGAAGCAGAAGATAGTATATTTGAGAATGATGACTTTACAAATGACACAAAGAACTATATAGGAAAAACTTTCTACGATGGTAGCAAGGTAATAAATTATAGATTTTCATAAGCCCTTCGTGAGTATTTTTAAAGGATTTTTCTATTGGCAGCTGTGTTCCATGACACAGAAGTTTGCAATTGAACTTCTAATCCATACTTTGAAGTTGGGTTGCATTTTGAGTTTGCCGAGCTATGTTTTCTTAAAGGCAAATGTCAGGTAACATTTGTCCTTAGTATCTACAGCAAAATGAGCACTGAAGAAGACAGTGTAAAATGAAAAAGAATGTTCTGAGTTCAGCAAACGAGTCCATCATTCAATCAGGATTTAGCAAATATATTCTCATAGCTCAGGTGTTTTCACCCAGGTTGTATCTACCTGCCCTTTCACTACATATTCCTACCTGGAGAAAGGCTTTGGGGTAGTTGTCAGTTTGGGGCCAGAGAACATTGTGATCACCTGTGACCTTTTTCTTACTCCTGACTACATGATTTTTTTGAATTTTCTATGACTGTACCCTAGTACATTCAGGGACCCATAGAAGGTGAGAATACAATGCTGATGATCACAGAAATCTTCTAATAGTAAGATCTCAGGAACGAGGCATACAATGATATGGACATGGACTTACTGTGCTCTCCATCAGCCTCTCTATGAATAGCAATGGCCAAGATGTGGTCATCTTGCTCTTTGCTACCAGAAGGAACCAAGGAAAGTATCCCCACTTCTCAGGATTGTCAACCACACCTATTTGACTTGGGTCCAATGTCCTAGTGATAACCTTAGCATCATATTGTCAGTGCTACTTAGGAGCACATAGGAGCACCTCTGGTCAGTTAAGGTAAAGTACAGTTGAAAATGTCACCCACTCTGGGTTGAACTGTCCGAATTGTTGGAATGGTCCTTCTAGCAACAAGTTGGAATGTCATTGCTGTGACACATCCCCATGTCTGAAACCTCTAGTGTGAATCAAATATGAAACTTCTGTCCACTTTCTGATATTCTTGAGAAATAAAAAGCTAAGGGACTTTTACAGGAATCCTCAGCCCCTTGGAGAGGTGAGGTAATGAGTTGTTAGGAACCACCTTCTTAATTGATTTCTATTTTCAGTGGTTTCAGAAAACAGCCTTGAAGGGTTTTAATTTGTCTCGTCTCCAAGGTACAGCCTTGGTGGGACGAAGAGGAAAAATGAAAGCCTGCTTTTGTGCAAACACTTTCCCACAATTGTCTTGGGACAAGTACTAGTTGCTGTACAGCTACACTATTGCAAACGTTTCAACCAAGGCATAAAATTTCAGGCTTTTTTGGAGCCTTCTGAATTCAGAAGAAATATTTCATATTGTTACATTTGGATAAAAGAAAAATTCCTGTAGCACTTTAGGTTTGTGCTTACCATTCCAAACACTTCTTTATGACAATGAAATGGAGAGCTAATTTATACAAATAATACTTACAGTAGAAATTAAGAGTAAATACTTCCTTCCTTGGAAATGGCTCAGGAAGTGAAACATAAAATAAAGGAGAGCTAAAGTGGATCTTGACTAGGATGACTTGTGCATTTCTTTTCACCCATACATTTGCTTTTCTGATACATATTTACTAATTGTCTTGTGATGTGCCAGACACTTAGAATACAAGCATGATTAAGATCAGATTCTTTTCTTTATTTAACAGACCTGGTCTGTGGTAACCAGCCTTCAAGCTTAGCCCTTAATCATTCTCAGTTCCTATTGTTCACACACTTACTCAATCCTCTCCCACAGCAGAATTGATCTGTGTAACCAATAAGATACTGCAAAAATGATGATATGTGTCTTCTTAGGTTTGGTCATAAAAGATGTTGCCACTTCCTCCCCGTTTTCTTGCATCACTGGCATGGAGGTAAGCAGGTAGCCATGTTGTAAAGATACTCAAGCTGTAGAGTGGCTCACGTGGAGAAGTAAGCCTTTCAGCCAGCAGGGAGCCTACCTGACCAGCATTGGAATGAGCCACCTTGAAAGCAGGTCTCCCAGTCCTAGTCAAGACTTAAGCTGGCTGCAGCCCCTGCATCTTCATCAGGGGCCACAAACCAGAGCCATGCAAATCTCTGTGGAACTCGTATGAAAAGATAAATGTTTGTTGTTGTTTTAGGCTTCTAGGTTTTAAGGCAATCTTTTATGCAGTGATTGATTGATTAGTAATGCATAGTTCTCAGGATGTGTTGTGCATCCTTTAAAGGCTTTTACCAATATTAGCCCATTAATCTTCCTAAAACCCTTTGAAGGTAAGTACTGTTGTTCTCATTTTATACTCTGAGAAACTGAGGCCCAGGGATGTTTAAATGACTAGCCCAAAGGTCCAGAATTTGTGGAAGCTTGAAGTGGAATTTGAATTCAGCCAGATGGGTGATGTCCATGTTCTCAACTGCTGGATTGTGTTGCCATTAAGGAACACACTTTAAGGAGTCACTTATGAAATCAGATGATTTTCAGTGAAGTGAACACGTAATTATAACTCCAGTTGTCTTCAGCTGTTCAGGATTTGGAAGTTTATTGGATAAATTACTTCCTACAGCCTCCATCCATTTATAAAACCAAGGTATTACCACTTCCTGTTCAGAGATGGTTTGAGAATTAAATGAGATAGTGTGTGAAGGCCCTCTGGTTTGATGGGTCAGTAAACCTGGATTCCCTTCCCATGGTCTTCCCCTTCTGTTCTCCTCTACTCAAGGGAAACTCTATCCTCTGTAGGATGCCTCTACTCAGAGTCCTACAGCGATGGGCATGTCTGGTTGCTGCTTGATCTCTGAAAAAGGGGAGTGAGTGGTCCTACTCTCCCAGCCCTCATGGTCACAGCTCTCAAGAGAGGGCCCTCCCTGGGTTCTCACACAGGAAAAGCCCACTTCCTGAACATCCGCTGACCTTCATTGTTACATCACAGGCTAACAAAAATGGGGCACTTCCTGTACTTAATTACATTACTTAGCACTCTCTAGGGTGAGCAGTGTGCAACCCCAACCACTAATTTACAAAATAGTTGAAAAGACAAAAATAAAACAAACAATAATTCTCCTGGCTCTATGCAGTCTGCCTTGTGGAGCCTAAGATTATACTCCTGGGTGTTTGAGGAAATTTAGCGGGTGACCCTGTCAACAGTAGGAAGGACAGAGAGTGGAAATCATGAAGACCTCATTCAAGTCCCGGTGCCAAGGCTTCCTGGTGTGAGGCTTGGGACAAGTTATTTAACCTCCCTGAAGCTTATTTTCCCTGAATGGAAAATGGGAATATTGATGCTGACTTCATTTATTCCTTGCGAAGTCCCCATAGGATGATAAAGGCACTGGGTCAGGATTGGTGTCTTCCCTTTCATAATGATTCTATAGATAGCTAGTGTCAGAGGCTGATATCAGGAATGCACATTCATACAAAAACGTATTTTATTCCCACAGGAAATTTACATATTTTATATTCGTATGTTTATGGTACTTACTAAACACACTCATCATGGGGAGTTGGTACACTGAAGGAAATTTATGGATAACTTCGGACCAAGTCAGTCAGTATGCAGACATCACAACAGACAACCATAGAAGAGTGATGTTCCTGTCCGGTCCATTAGAGGTCCTAGAGGAGAGGCCAGGAGAAGGAGCGTGGATCTCAAAGCCAGGGCCCTCAAACCTGGTCTAGACTTCGCCTGGCTGGTAGGCTGGAGATTCAGTCTTCTAAATATAGGTTTCTGACTCTAGAAAAAGAAGTTATATGTACCCTAAATTTAGTCTTTGCAAAGTTATACCTGTGCATCTACACAAGATGGAGAAAAGCTACCCCTAAAATATAATAGACATTTATCATTAAAAACACAGAGCAAGAAAAGACCAAGCAAATGACTCATAGAATTTTGAAATAGAAAGGATCTTCCTTACTTTCCTTATTCTGACTTTAAAATGTCTACGAAAAGCAAAGCAAAAACAGAAAGCAAACCATGGTTAACGTACCTAATCGTACAGCTTAATGGTAGGAATAGCTTAAGGATGCATTCTTATGCATTCTTCAGTATCATGCCGGACATTTTAGTTACTTAGGACAAAAAAAAGGGGAGCGGACAGTAAGATTTAAGAGGAATCCTTTAAGTCCTTTAAAATTGTCCATATTTGCAGATAAGATTGTCAATGTAAACAAGAGGTTACAGGAAGAATTCAAGTTGAATAGCAACACGCCCAGAATACAAAAAGCAACATTGCTATATATAAGCAAAACAATAGCAAATAACAAATTTTCTAAAAAGACATTTAGACTAGCAACAAAAACTGTAAGATATCTAAGGAAAATATCTGTCAAGTAATATTGTAGATATTATACAACTCTCTTAAAGGTCATAAGACATAAAAAAATCTATATTCATGGATGAGTTAACTCAGTATCATGAATGTATTATTTCTCTGTAATTCCTATAATTTCAATTTCAATTTCATTGTAATAAAAACAAAACAAAGATTGTGGGGAGAGGGCATGGGAAGACTGTGTGGCAGTGATTGTGAACCTCCTAGAGATGAGTGCGCCACTTCCAACCCAAAACCAACTTATTTGTCACGGAATGCCAGCACTGCAATCTAACCTGAATACTGAAGATTTGATTGAGAAAAAAAAATTATACATTAACATCTTTTGCCTCAAAAGGAAAGCGTACATCCCAGAGGTTCACCTCCACTCTGTGGGCTATCGGATAATGCTAAATTTGATTGGGAAAAGTAATTAACCAAGAATGATTAACCTGATTTGTTGAAAGAGTTTGTGGAGGAAGGGAAATTGCCCTTGTAGCTATTAGGATTTTAAGTTGTAGTAGTTAATGCATGTGTAATGGCACGGGGCATCAAGACTATCTGGTGTGCACAGAAACCAGCCCGGATACAGATGGGTGTATAAGTGAGACCAGCAGCACTGCATCAGGAGAATGGTGTCTCCTGGAATGGAGGAATGGTACCTAGACTACGTACAAACCCAAAGGAATAAAATCAGATTCCCACTTCATACCACACTAAAATTAAAAAAGTTAGAGGATTAAAATTCTGAATATGAACTTTAAAGCCAAACATTTAAATCTTCTAGGCGGATAAGTACAAACTCTAAAGGAAAACTACTTCCTGGTTACATTAAAATTTAAAACTTCTTAATATTGGAATACTATAAAAGGTGAATACATACTAGCAGAACATAACTGGTATACATACACATACACAGTTGAGGATTAACATTCAGAATAAATAATTCCTATCAGTCTGGAAGGAAAAAGACTGTACCATAGAAAATTGGGGCTAGGATGGAATAGGCAGGGATTGAAAGTAAGGAAATTAAATGGCCGGTAATCATAAAAATATATTCCATGTTGCTGGTAATCAGAGAAAGGTAAACTTGAAGCGATGTAGAGAGATACCATCGCACACCTCTCTGATTGGCATGAATTACAATCTGATAACACAAAAGGTTGGCAGAAACATGAGGAGCTGGGGATTTTACAGTGGTTCTAAAACATTGTTAAAATCAGCTATGGAAAATAAGTGGCATTTTCTGTGAGAAATCAATAATTTTCCTTTATAAATATACTCCAGAGAAAACCATCCTCAAAGAAACAGTTATGTAAGAACATTCACTGCAGTATTATTTGTGAGAGTTAAAAACTGAGCCCAGTCCTAATGTCCCTTAGGAAGGAAAGAAAGTGTCTCATATGTAAAAAAAAAAAAAAAAAAAAAAATCAGTAGGACTTAATACGGAGTCAGAAATGAAGTTGTAGTTAAATAGTATTCCATTTACATAACTTTAAAAAACCCCAAAGTATCACTTTATTTTGTTTATTATAATAAATGATGTACCAAAATTATAGAATCGTGTCTGGGCAACACATCGAGGAGTTCAGGAGAACAACACTGTCAGGGAAGGAAAGGAGAGAAGGTTGTACCGAACTAGAGCAAACAGAAAGTTTCAGGTCTGTAATGTTTGCTTCTTTAAAGAAAAACGAAAATTGAAAAGACCTGAAGTCAGCACCATAAAATGATCGCGTTTTGGGGGGGTCAGTTATGGTAATTATTTCCCATATACATATGTTTAAAATCCTTCATCGAAGCAACAACCATCTGCATCCTTCAGATTTGCTGAAAGAAGCTGGTGACGATCCATCTCCCAGGGTGGCACCCCCCCAGGTGTGTCCCTGTGTGCAGGCGGTGTCTGTGCACAGGCCCTTGTCCCCAAGCCCATGCGTGTGCACACTTTCATTCATCTTCTGCCCAGCTGGTGTTGCCTTGGCAACTTCGGATGCTTTGTTATCTCTGAATCCCAAGTAGCTGAAGGGCTTTGCACATCAGCTTTTCATTTCCCTCCTGGGCTGTAATCAGGACCAAAAGCTGATCAGTCTATTTGTCTTTGTCTCTGCCTGCTAAATACGTGATTCACCTTGTCAGGATCCTCTCTGGCTCACATACCTCATCTCCAGCTATTCATTCCTGAGACATGACTATGAATGCCTAATCAACAGCAAGCAAAATTTACCACCTGAAACCATTTTCTCTAAATAGTTAACAGGCATTAACATTCAGGACTGGGCTGTAGTTTGTATGTGTCACTGTCAGGTGGTTCTAGGCCACCAGTGGTACATGCATGACTATTGCACAGTCATATATGTACCCCCAGGGGTTCAAGTCAGCAGGAATGTGCTAAAGCCCAGGGTAAGGGAAAAGGGGAGATATTTGAATTGTCTCTTCAGATCCTCTTTTCCACCTGCTGGAAAAGCCCCAGCAGAGAGACCACCAAGGCTGTGGTGCCTGACATCAGCACCTCTGCAGACAATGCTTTGATGATGATACTTGTCCAGTAAATACCTGCCTTCCGGTCAGTGTGGCCTGTTAGCGAATGTCTGGCTTCACAGGCTCCTGATCTAGTCTGGACTGCGTGCCAGCACCTCCCTGCCCTGGCCTGCTGAGCTCGCTGACTTGCTGAGCAGGTCTTCCCAGCTTCTGTCCCTGGAGTGACTGAACTTCATGTTGGGGCTTGCAGATAGACATCGATGTGACAGAGGATGATAACCTACGTGCTCTTTAGGCTGTAGGTCTCAGCTACACCCCCAGGAAAATTTTTTAGTGAGTGGAAGGCTTGCCAAAAGAACACAAAACAAATCTGTACTTTTGTCAGCACAGAAGTGTTTATTTACATTCTTGGAATGTTTCAGCTGGTCATATGTTAAGAATCCTTGGTCTGACCCAGCCAGTCAGCCAACTAACCAGTATTCTCTGAGCTCATCCAGGAAGGTTATATGGCTTCTTTATTAGCCCTATCTATCAGTGCTTGCTTGGAAGATCAAGACAGCACACACTTTTCCCTATATACTTGTGAGACTGTTACACAGGGGCTCTTGGGCAAAGAACGGAAGAATCAATATTGAGCCCTTAGCTGCTAAGACTCAGGTCAGGAGCTTATCCATTGAAGACATGGAGATCTTTAGCCCATGGAGCAGCCGTGTGGTTTCCTTTCACTCTCAGTGCAGATTTACCTCACGGAAATAAGGCACCAGCCTGCCACCACTGCACATGATCACTGTTCCTGGTAAGTGTCCAAGGCTCTGTTCCTAGGCACTCGACACCAAGACCCTCAGCTTTGCCACTAAGAGGCACCAGGAGGGATAAATCAGTCAATGCTATTCACCCTAAAAAGGCACTTGAACGCAGTACCTGCTCAGGACCTGTCTGCACAGTGAGATGGCATTTTATACACCTGGCAGCAACTTTCATAATTCTGTAAAGCCAGGTGATAAAAACGGCACACTGGACACATTTAGTGCTTTTTATCTTCTTTATTGAGAAGAAAACATTATTCTCATGGAGTGTGAGTAGACTGGTTCCACTCGTCATTCTGATAATTTTTCTTAGGGTTGATTCCAGCCTTTCACAACAGTTAATTTGGTTTGCCTGGTACACATGTGGTAGATTAAGAGGTTCATAGTAAAGCTATCATCGGAAATTGGCAATAGGCGTTTTCTCTCTGAAAGGCCTGGAGTAGGCAGGGGATTCCATTTTATTGACTATTCTGTGGTGTTTGAATTAAATTTTCCCACATGCATATCTCTTTCAATTAAATAAAATCAGGTAATTAAAAAAACCTCTTCCTGTGGAACACAAAGGGTACCTGATAATATTGCATGTACCGTGATGACTCTGGACAAAATCATCTGAGTTTCCATGCCTCAGTTGTTGTACTTGCTAGCTAGGTGATGCCACAGGCTACTAAACATCCTGAGCCTCAGTTTCTCAGTGGAGGTGAGGACACATCTCACAGGGTCACAAAGGTAAAATGAGACATGTGTGGTCAAGGGAGATTGATCCAAAGACCCCATGGAGACCAAAATCTCAGGATGCTAGAGACCCTGCATACAGTGACATAGTGTTTGTGTACAACCTATGCAATCGTATGCTTTAAATCATCTCTGCATGACTTGTAATGTCTATGTAAGTAGGTAAATGCTATGTAAATAGTTGTTACACTCTCTTGCTTGAGGAATGATAGAAAAGTCTATACATATCTGGCACGGGTGAAGTATGTCTTGAATATTTTTGAGCTGAGGCACAGAACTCACAGATGTACAGCACCAATTTTATGTCACTCTTCCCTGCATCAAAAGTTATGCTGGATGGTGTGCACCTTGCTAATAATAGCAAATTCATCTTCTATATTTTTATGGCCCTCATTGCTCTGGCTCTGTCTGCGGCATCCTGATAAGAAGGGAAGCCCAGTCATGCCATTTACTGCAGTGTCCATGGTATCTGGAATGGAGCCCAGCACTGAATACTGGCATACAGCACACCGCAGTGCTGTGTAATTGTTAGCTGGGTACATGCGTACATGCATGTGTGCCTGCAAGGTCATTCAGTTAATGTACTTAATGGTTGAATACTGAGTTCTGAAATGATTGACACATTCCTATCTCACCCCCAGCGGTGGGTATTAAATGTCTTTAAGGAAGGATTCACTCTAGAGTACATGCTCCTTTCACATGTTATAGTACTTTATTATTATTTTTCATCAGGTGGTCTATCATATTGGTCTCAGCATCTACCAACAAACCTACTAATTCTGCCTCCACTGCAGGGTGGGTCTCCTTAATCCTTTGGTGGATGCTCATTTATTTTTTTCTGCTGTATTTTTAAGGAATCTCAAACCTTGTGGGAAAGGAACAGGAGTCTATAAATGAAATCCAGACAAGATTCATCAGTGCTATGCAGTGGTCTTTGTGTGGAGGTGAGCAGCTTTCCAGATTGGTGAAATGTGCGCCCCAGAATTGATGAAGATAGAGCCAGGATTATGCCCATCACTGGTTAGATGGTGACTACTGGTCATCCCAGCTAGGATGTGAATTAGATCATAGCCCCGTCAGTTGGCTCAAGTGAAGTGGCACTGGGGTGGTGTTACCTGGCAGTGCTTCCCATCAGTACTGCACAGCTGGGGACCAGTCACACGAGGACAGTGCTCTCACCTGCTCTGCAGCTGTGGCTGTCAGCTGCTATGTTGGATGCCTGATAATCACCCAGATGAACTGAAACGTGTAAGATAGGCTGGTGCATCATTGTGTTTGGTAAACAACCAGCTCAGGCACTGATGATAGAGGCAGGTTCCTGGATTTCACCCAGACCTCCTGGGTGAGGCTCAGTGGGACTGAGAAGCAGCAACTTTAATGGCTTCAGTGATTCTAATTCATAGGAGGAATGGAGAGCAGGTTGCACCAGCTGGAAGCCTGGCTTTTGGTGCTGCACAGACCTGGGTCCATGTCTGCTAGTAGGACCTGTGACACCTGCTGGATGTGTGATTTGTAGCAGGTGGCTCTGCTGAGCCTCTGTGTGTCCTCCTATGGAGTTGTTAGGATTAGATGAGATAAGTGTATAAGGCACCATAGTGGGTGTCTGGAACACAAAGGCAGTTATGAGTGTTAGCTGTGGAGGTGGTGGCAGTGACCACAGTGACCATTCTCAGGTTGGGGTAACTTGCCTTCACTCTGTGTTCAGGAGAGTTGGAGCTTGAGTGGTGTTGAATAAACAGATAAATTACTGGCCATCTTATTGACAAATTGAACACCAAAAAGCAAAGTTATTAGCTCTCTGGATGAGATGTCAGCATATTCTGTGTACTAAGAAACTCTCCAAAGTGATTTGGAAGGAAGTTTGGCAGGGAATGGATACCAGTGATGGGATGGAGAAATGAAGCAAATGCAGCCCCAGAAGTAATAACTGAAGCTTTCTTGCCATTGTCCCTAACACTGTTCTCAGCTGAAATCCAATGTGTTTCCACTAATATTGAAATATTCTTTTATTTTTCATCCTGGAAAATTCTAGTCCTACATGGAATGAGATGTGCTTGCTCATGTAGATTAGTTTTATTAGATCTCTCTGTTGTCTCATACTTGCTTAGACCATTAGGTAATTTCCTACCTTTTTTTTTAATAACCTAGAAGGCAACAATTAGAAATAACTACCCATCCCGTCCAAATCCAGTTTGCTTTTCTGTAAAATTGTAGTATTTGTTTTGCATAGATTTTGTTAGGATGAAGTAATATTTATAAAGTATCTAGGTAAATGCCATATTCAATGGGTTAAAAAATGGTAGTTAAATCTTTTATTTTTAAATTCCTTCACCTGTGACCTCCTAACTGAGCTAGTATATTATTGCCATAATCCAGATTCATACTCACAGATTTTGAAGAATGAATATTGCCACTTAAATAATGAATTAGGTTTAAAATTCTTCTTCATACTAGTAGAACATAAGAATTTTTATACATGCACACATCCATACATACAATGTAGATGTGGGTTGTTTTCTTAGTAATATTTTTCAGTGAGTTTGGCAAATGTGATCATCATACATAGAAAGCAGCAACAGGAAATATAATCATTATATGATATGAGAATGCAGCAAAACTGAAACTAAAAATGAATCTTTTCAAAAATCAAATCTACCATGGATCGTATCAGCCATGGTCAAGAAGGCGGATAAATTACCTGTCTATCAAAAAGAGCAATATTTCAGCTATAGAGACTATCTGAAGAGATTTTATGGATTTCTGATGTGTAAAATGATTTTGGACCACATCATGGATGGAGTCATTTTTAGGGAGAATGAAACATATATCACTTCTGACATCTTTTTATTTGTTGAAATGATATCCTACACTCGACACTCTTCCACGCCAACCGGTTTTCCTTCTCAGTGATCCTAGTCATCACCCGAGTCAAGGTCAAGGCTGCATGTTCCCCTACATTTTGTGCTCTGCTGAGCCATCCCCTGACTACGGTTGGGAAGTGTGTGAACTCTGCCTTGCCATATTTTCTAGAGGAATGACACTGGAATTGAAGTAAGTGACAGCCAGTTCTCCCGGGGCTGCAGACCAGTGCACACAGCTCAGTCATGGCCTCGTGAGGTGACTCAAGTCCCAGAGTCTCAGCTGACTTCTTCTACCTGCCTGATCTCTGTGGCTAGTGAGTTTAATAAAGTCTTTCCACATCCCTTTGTTTGTTTCATAGTCCATGTAATAAGCAAACCAGGCATAGATATATTGGGAAAAGAGCAGGCTTAGATACTAGACTGACATTTGGATTTAACTCTACTGCTGTGATGGATGGTCTGGGCAGGTTGCCAAATCCCTGTAAGTCTCACTTTCCTTCAATTTGAACAACGCTAACCTTCTTCAGAGGGGCTCCATTAAAGCAACCACAAAACAAGCATGGCACATGAACATATTAAGAATTCCTGTACCAAAAAACCACTTTAACTGTACTTAGCTCAGTGTTTCTCAGCTTCATTGGATCTAGGCAGCATTTTGAACTTCCTCCTAGGATATTTATTAACAGTCCAGGCCATCAATCAGTGACATATCGATTGGCATTAGCCTGCAATCATAAATCCTCCTGCATCTCTGTGTAATGACTAGACTTCTATCTAGGCATTTGCTTCCTGTTCAAGTACCATTGTCCTTCTATGGCTGCACAACTAACTTTATTTAACAGTCTCTCTGTAACTCCATTGTTGGTGTCAGTGGGAATCAAATGTTTTGCAAGACAGAGTTGTCTACGGTAGGAGCTGTTGTAATCTCTTTACAGGATGATGCCTTCATTCACTTAAGCCCCAAGTCGACTTGTAAGTGATGGCATGAGACCCACCACATAGACCAAGGAGGCCCTGGTTGTATTCACAGCTGTCCCTATGGTCCAGTCGGTTTCGTTATGAAGACATAGATGGATGTTCTCTACCCACCATCTTCATTGCCAGCCAGTCACCCCAGTCCCAAGCTGTCACTGTGTCCTGCAGTGATGATCACAAGAGCCACCTGTTCAGTCTGTTAACAGCACCACAGCTAGAGTGATCCTGCTAAAACACACAGCAGATTAAGCCAGTTTGGGTTTGATTTAAGTGTGATGTATTTAATCACATTCCACAAAAATCACGTGTTCAAGGCCTGGTTCCCAGAGCAGGGGTATTGGGGCAGGGGGTGTTTAAGAGCAGGGACCATATGGGAAATCTGTAGGTCATTGGGAGCATGCCCGCAAAAGGGATTGTGGGACTGCACCCATCCTTTCTCTCTCTGCTCCGGTTCAAGATGTGACGGTTTGCTGCAACATTTGCTTCCTCCATGATGTTCTGACATTCACTGATATCAGCAAAGGCCAAACCAGTGGGCCTGTCTGACCTAGACTTTGAACCCCCAAAACTGAGCTAATGAACTGAGCTTCATGAATAGCCTATGTCAGATATTTTGTTGTAGTGATGAAAAATTGGCTACTAGAGCCCTACACTTAAGAAGCACCAAACTCCTCAGTGGCATTCAAGATTCTGCATGACCAGGGTCCCTGCCACCCTCCCCTCCCCTCTCTGGACTACAGCAGCCCCAGCATTCTTGCTCCTCTGGAATGCTGCAGATCAGGTCCTGCCTCCTAGCATGGTGCTGCTTTCCTTTCTGCCATGGCCTCTCTTCCTCTGGTTCCAAGTGGCTTGCTTCTCTCTTTTCTGGTATCTGTCAGATGACATCCTACCAACCAGGCCTGCAACCATGTAGATTAGCAGCCCTTCCCCAGCCCTGCCACAGTGTTATTTGCTATTTCCTTCACTGCCTTTTTTTTTCTTCTCAAAGAAAAAGGTTCCATGACAATGGTCAGTGCCTGCCATGTGATAGGTTGACTCAGTTGTTTGTTCATTGTCATCCCCCTCCCATGGGGATGCCAGCTGTGTAGGACAGGGGCTTGACTCACAGCACTGTCCCTAGCCCCTGGCACAGTGTTTGATGTGCAGTCAGAGCTTAGGGTCTCCTTGTTAATGGATGTGTATCTGCTATCACCATCCATCAAGACAAATGTGGTCAGAACAAGCTACATGCAAGGAGTTGTGAGTGGCAGAGAACTCAGTTTGCCATGTTATTTGCTCAGCTCTGTAGTTGCCCCCTTGTTCAGAGGCTGCTGAGTGAACTTGTCACAGCTGAAGGTGAGAGCCAGAGTCTCATCAGGAGATAGGTAAGGGACTCAGAGGAGGGGACCATGTGGAGACCACACAGGGAAAAGAAGTAAAAGGCAAAGCCCTGAAGATCTCTGCAGTAACAGAAGTGACTCACACTTACTGGAGCCTAGGGTTCTAGAACAGTTTTTAACTGTTACATCTGCTAGTTTTTGCCAGGGTCTGTGCTTGTTGCCTTTTAAAATGCCATTATGTTTTAACCTTCTCAGTTATCCTTTGAGATTAAACAGCTTACACTTAAACAGCTCCCCACTAGAGGTCATTTTGGGTAACAGAGACTCAGCTTTCTTGGGCCTCAAATTTCCTTGCAGAAAAATGAGCAAACAGGAAGTGAGGGCGTTAAAATTCCCTTCCTGTCCCAAATGTTCCATTCCTCTAGGAATATAGTCAAGTGAAGCCGAAGTACCATGTGTACCACGTGCGTCATTCATTTCATGACTGAACATAGTGAAGCACTCAAGAAACCTGACTAGGCATACCCAGAGGTAGAATACATGATGTTGGATACTGTGGATATGATAAAAATCTTTGTATGGGTAGAAGATTTCTTCCAGTGTTAAGAAAACTTCTCCCAAGCTCATGCAGTGGGAGAAGGATCTGTTCCTAGCTCAATTTACTGAGATGAGAGCGTTATAGAAAATACTCAAGGAGCTAAAGAAAATACATACATAGGCCTGAGCAATGTCAGAGAAGCTGTGTATGAGAAAGTGTCTCCTGTTGAATGGAAAAGTTCAGCAGTGGTAGTGGCTTATCCAGCAAAACTGTCACAAACCTTGAACTAGAAGACCCCGGGCCCCATGGTCCTCCAGAAGGTAGCCAGTGGTCCGTAAGTCCTGACAGCACACCTGTGTGAGAAAGAGGAAAAAGGCAGTCTATGTGCCAGCGGATGGGGCCTTGCAGAGCAGGCCCCAAAGCAGGGGTGAGGAGAGCTCCTACTCCAGACTCCCCAGTGGGGCAGGGTAGTTCCTGCTCACCCTGGAGGAATGGCGCATTCTAAGTTTGTATTCGATGAATACCTTTGTTCTCTCAATAACACAGCAGAGTTGGTCTCAATATCCCCATTCTACAGATAGGACTACAGAGGCTCATGAACCTTGCACTTGCCCTGAGCTGCACATGCTCCTGACACAAGAATATGTAATATGCCCTTTGGTTATTTCTGTGACACTTCGCCCTGTGACACTTTGGCCAGATGCTGTGTTGGCTGCTGTAGTGATCTGGCCCCAACCCTGGGAGACTCCCAGGGACACATCTCAAGGAGCCCGTAATCAGCAAGGCATGCCCATACCACTACCTGAGTTGGATTAAACTTGTCAGCCCAGGACAGAAATTATTAAAAATGTGCAAAAGGTCATTTTTAGTGATACAGAAAATGTCACTCACAACCAAACTTCATTACATGGTTTTAAATCCAGTTAGGTATAGATCTGTCACAAAATTGAGAGGTCCAAAGGCCGTGCTGTTCTGAGCCCACTGAGGAAGGTGTGTACCTATAGTCAGACAATCGGGACCTGCCCCATAGAGTGCTCTGACTTTGGACAAGACACAGATACTCTCTGAGCCTTGGTTTCTCACCTTATCAAATGGCAAAAGAATAGCGTTCGATTCTTGGGTGACAGACCTGGCAGAAATCAAGTGTATGAAAGATGACTCCTGTAACAGGCATTCACCACGAATAGGTGAACCTTGCTCACCTGGTCACCTCCACCCCACATCCTTTCTGCACCAGAATGGCACGACCTTACCTCCAGGGAGCAAGGTTTGGAGGCCTCATAATTTCTCCCAAGCCAGACTGAAGCTTCAGCCTGAGCCCATTTTTCTGGACATTGGCTCAACAGAAATATATGCAGGAAAACCAGTACACTTTTATCCTGCAAGAAAAATAAG
Source organism: Dolichotis patagonum (assembly GCA_004027295.1). Lineage (NCBI taxonomy): Eukaryota > Metazoa > Chordata > Mammalia > Rodentia > Caviidae > Dolichotis > Dolichotis patagonum. The sequence continues at coordinate 69,975 of PVJX010004940.1, forward strand.
CCCCGTAGACTACTTACCTTGATATCCATAGTTCACTGCTCTGTGTGGGTAAGTAGCCATCTGCTGAACCAAAAATACCTGATCAGGGATGTGAAAGAAAGGTGGCAGAAAGGAAGAGCTAGAGAGAAAATTGGTGCTTTTTGGACAACTTCAGTAACAAGAATGGTCTTCTGTCAGTGTTTCTTTCCAGCCGGTATTTTAAATGATAGTTCTAATTTATTATTATTATTATAAGCATCAAACTGTGCTCGCCCTGCACTCTGTAAATGTGAGAAATCAGCCAGGCCTGATGGAAGAGTGTTCCAACAAGACCAGGAAGGGAGTTTGAGGCCTAATGGTGACAGTGCAATAGGGGAGAGTGAGCCTGCTCCTCCTGGCCACAAAAGACTCACCTTGTCCTTCAACACACACTCACTAAGACACTTCCCTCCAAGAATCATGGTAGCACAAATTACTGAATGTTCAGTGTGCCCAGCTATGTGGCAGGGGTGCTGAAGGACATGGGAACCCTCAGTGGTAGCAGGTTTCATTTTATCTCCACTGTTCCCTTTGCAGTCCCCAAAGGGGCTAATGCATTCCAGCTTGTTTCCGTGACTGAACAGACATGGCCTGGGTCTACAGAGGTGATAGGAAGCAGGTGTACAGTTTCTATTTGTACCTGTGAGAGCTGTTTGGGGTGATATAGGACAAGTAAGTACTGGCCTGGGAGGCTAGGACAGTCAAGAACTGTGACACTTAGCAGTGGGGACACATTCTGAGAAATGCATGGTTAGATGACTTTATATTGTGCAAATATAGAGTTCATGTGTACAAACCCAAGCAGGACGACTGCCCACTTGCTGCACACTGATTCTCTGCGGTGCAACCTACCATTTGTGTGCTGCAAGTCAGAGCAACATCTTACCATACTGAGTGCTGTAGGCACCTATGATGCAGCAGCATGTGTATATTAAACATAGAAAAGGCACAGTAAAAATCTTAGACAACAGCAATTGCTCAACTCTGTTAAAATCTCATGAGACCACTGTTGTATGTGTTGTCCACTGTTGACTAAAATATAATTACACAGCTTCCGGCTGTAGTTACTGCCAGGAGCTGTCCATATATCACTTTAGCCAGCTGGAGTCCAGGGACAGACTTCTGTTCCCAGCGGAAGCTAAACTATGAAGTGAGCTGGAGCCAGTGGGAGCCAGTGGTCGCGATCTGCAGTGAGTAGGAAACAAGCTGGCATGTGCTGAGGATAACTGCGACGGTGCTGCCCATGCATAGGACTGTGAGCCTGAGGCTGGAGCCTGCTCACTGGTGGGAAGAGGAGGCAGCGGCTTGGGTTGCAACATCTCTTCCACAGTCACTGTGTCCTTGACCACATCACTGGGTGTTCCATGGAGAGGCTGCCATCAGCACTGTTCCTCCATTACTGTGTGAAGTGGTCTTAGTGGGACAAGAGGGCTCCCCAGGGGGTGATTTGGAGGAATGATCTGGGGGTGTTTCTACCTCAAGTCATCACAGTTGGCCCTCTGAAAATCACAGCCTCCTGGTGGCCTGAACTCAGGCCTAGGATGAGTCAGGAAAAGGAGGCAGCAGGGAGGGACTCTCTCACCCAGTGAGCACTTGGACACAGTGGAGGGGCCCAGAGTACAAAGATCCCCCAGATTTACAAACTATAGCACCTGGCACTGCAGCTGCTGTGCCTCTCCATTACGCACTGTGACTATAGACCAGGACGCTACTGTCATCACCCCCTCTGCAGATGCTCGGCCTGGGATGAGGATCCATGTGGGGCACCCGCCCCTTAGCCATTTTTAGCATACTTCAGTTAAATCACTGCTGTGAACCACGTCCCTTAACCGAGAGTGTGTGCGTCATTAAGGAGGCAGGTGTGTGCTGCTGGGGAGGATGTGCCCCTGCCTGCTGGGGGCATGTATGAGCCAACTGGCCCCTGCCTGGGTTGTGCCAGGGTGGCATTGCTCCTTGCAGCTCACTGATGCAGGCAGAGCTTGTGTTTTGGGAGTTGGGGAGAACCTTGGGTCTGCTGCTGTCACCTTTGTGACCTTCAGCATTGATCTCATTCTTGAAGCCCCAGTTTGTTCATCTCTTAGCTTGCAGTAATGACAGTGTCGATTTATTTTCATAGTGCTGAGGATAGAATCCAGGGCCTTGAACCTGATGGGTAAACGGTCTACCACTGACCCAGCCCACCTCACCCACACTTCCATCCTGAAAGCATGGATTTCACAGAATTCAGGGGAGTCTCAGATCCTGTGTAGGCACAGTGTGTAGCCCTTCACTGCTAAGTGCTCATTACACTTTGCTTCATCTCCCCAACCCCCAGCTGCTGCTTTGTATATTTTTTACTTCATTTATTGCAGCCAGGGCCAAGCCCAGCCCTAGGTCCAGGTGAGCTGCTGGCATTTAAGGTACGACTCTCATTCTTGAGGGACTCATGGCACAAAGAGAGTCTTGAAGGTCAGGGAAGAGTTTGCTAGACCAGAGACTCAGGGTAAGGAGAGGGATTCTCCTATAACATACCCCTCCTCTTGAGTCCCATTCAGGACTTCCAGGTTATACTGCAAGGCAAAGTTTCGTGGGTGGGCAGGAAAGTGACTGCTCATGGGTCACTCCACTGCTGAGGGCTTTATTGCCTTATAATTTGAAGGGATCCCTATAGGACAGAGCTGTGGGCCTCTGTGGTGTCTGTCCAGATGCAGAAGAGTAGAAAGGGAATAACAGTGGTCTTCAAGTCAGAACAGTAAGGACAGTATCCTCTCTCTGTCCCCAAAGCTCATGGATTCAGGGTCCTCAAAAGGAGTGTGCTCCCAAAGTAATCTTCCTCTAGATATATCTCACCTCCAACAGATTTATCTAATCCTTCTATGCCCAAGATAGGAACATTAGGTTTCCCACCAGCTTGGCCGGCTTGTATCTTCAGACAACGCGTACGTGCGTGCGTGCACGTGTGTGCTCATGTGCCTCCCTGTGGTCCATGTCCCCAGTAGCACATACCTTCTTATGACAGAGGCTCTGATTTGATGGACTGTTGACATTTGTCAGCTCATTGAATTAACTGTCTCATTTCAGCAGATTTATGTGGCAGAACCCTGAATTCCTGGGTCCAGGAGGGATGGCCCACATGACCCCTTCACTAGGAAGTGACTCTGTCACAAGTGTAGATGCTTCCTAGCATTGAAAAGGAGCCAGATTTTCTGTTCCTTTTCTTGTACATGTTCTCCAGGTCATTGTCTATGGGGATTGCGTTGATTAAGGAGGTGAGGTGAAAGGGTGGCCAAACAGGAGGCATGGCCCAGCTCTTATAGGGCCCAGCTTTCTCTACAGAGAGGAAGCTGGCGGGTGATCAAGCTGGAAACACTCTGATGGGAGCCTGGCTGGCTGCTATCCACATCAATACTTGTAGAATTTCTGCTTTTCATCAATCAGTATGGGCAATAACAGAGAAAGAGCAAACCCAGAAAAAGTAATATCATGCAATTCCCCAAATTATACATACTTTCACACTGCCTTAGAAATATCTTAATTGCTTCATTGTCTTCTGCTATGTCTTAGTAAGTAAGTGCTTTTGAAGACAGTGAAAAAAGGTCCTGACAGCCAGGCATAGTAGCACATGCCTGTAATTCCAGCATTCTGGGCAACTGAGACAGGAGGCTCACAGGTTCAAGCCTACATTGCACAACTTAGCAACTTGGTGATATTCTATCTCAAAATATAAAAATAATATAAAAATTAAAAAGGGCTGGGATGTAGCGTGACGTGAAGGCTTTGGGTTCAATCCCCAGCACTGAAAAATAAATCCTGGCTCCATTGTGGTATGATCTCATGTGGGCCGAATATTCTGTCCAAATTATAGTCCTTGCTTATTAAGAGATGCTAATAACTGTACCTGCTTTACAAGGCTGGAGTGAGAGTAAGTGGGATAACAGGTGAGTTTTTCCAGACGTGTGCTGAGTAGTGCGCGGCGGCCGCTATTCCATCACCATGTGACTGTGTGTGTTGTCACTGACTCCTCACAGCGGGGGTGGCCCCGCTCAGTGTGCACTAGGTAGTGTGGCTGGGGGTCTGCATTGTACGTTTGGTCTTTGATCGTTCATTCATTCATTCATATTGAGTTCTTATCAAGGTCATAAAAGTGAATGAGGCACAGCCCTGCCCTCGAGAAAGTCCCAGCTCTATGGACAGATGCCCATGTGGTCAGGCATCAGCTTTCCCCTTTTTGTGATGACCCTGCAGGGAGCAGGCACTGGAGCATTGGGAGTCCCAGGAGGGGACCCCAAGGAAAGCCAGGGGGACAGCACAATGTCAGAGAGAGCAATGTCAGACTTCCCTTTCCAAGCCTTTCTCTCCAGCCCGCTGCAGTGGCAACACTGGGTTTCGGAAAGCAAAGGCAAAAGCAGTTTGTAGTCAGAACCTCCCATGTGTTGGGGAGTGTCAGGAAGGCAAGAGCCAGTACATGTTTGCTAGATGCATCCAGAAGGTATGTGGAGGAGGCAGGAAATCTTGTTTGAAGCCAAAGTTCGCCTCCATTTGCAAAATATCCTGATGAGCCTTTTGGAGGCGTTAAAAAAAAAATGTTGGTAATATTTAAATGATAAGGCAAATCCCTGACTTTTAAAGGACAAGACTTTACCAGAGGATGTTGGCTATTCAGCCGTTATTTTTCCGAAATTATTTTTAACTTCCAGCTATATAATTTTTAATGACAGGTGCGATCTGTGGGCTAGACTGTGGGAACAAAACAGGCCAAACCTTCTCATTAGGGTTCAGATGTTTGAAACCAGGCAAGTACAAGTGGTTCATCTCAATAGGACTTTGCTGAGCAACACCTTGGAGAGACAAAGTAACAGCAACCAATAAAATCATTAAGGAAATCTATGACCCTCATTCCCTGCTGTGAGCTGGGGTGGAATAAAGGTTCTCCTATCAGTGATAGTTTCCTCAAAATGCATTATCTCTGCCTTATTGCCAAGTGCCTGTGAGAAAAGACATAAAGCTAAATAAATTTGTTCCTTTGTTTATGAATTCATCCATCAAGCATGGACTCATCTCCTCTCTATGAGCCAGGTCTGTTGCCCTCTCGGAGACAGCCTGCACACATACAGTTAAAAGATGCTTTGATGTATGGCATACAAACATTTCCAGAATGAAGATGACTCTGTGCATGGTCTTTCAGGGAGAGGTTCTTTGAAACAGTAAGTGACACTTAACCCAGAGTTCCAAGCATTGTCCACCAGCACTAGAGAAGAACAAAGAACAGACAAGGGCAGTGGAAACCTCCAGTGCGTCCTGCGGTTAGGGAAGCATGGGCTTCTGGGTACTGGAGTGGAGCCCACAGAGGATCCAATTCCAGGCCACGGCCAGATGTCATGCAATCCACAGAGAGGGTGGTGATTCCAGCAAACCTGCTCAGTTTACAGGAGAGGAAATTCAGAAACCCAGTGGCTTGTCCAAGGTCACCCAGCTCTAGAGAAGAGTGAGTCAGAATTTGGGTTGGGGCTGCTTTGCATAGAGATGGGGTGTGCTAGGTATGCTAAAACCCTTCCAGGGTGCTGTGATGTTTCCAAGGATGAAGCAGCTAAAACTTCCTCTGCCTTTCTTCATGGAACATAGAAGAAAAAATTTGGTAGCTGTATTAAATACCTGCATTTGTATCAAGTGGTCATATTTTCAAGACTAAGAGATTTAAAATGTATTGCTTTTTTTTAAAAAAATTCTTTTCCTTTTCACAGAAGAAGGGGGAAGAAGGCTGTGTCATTCAGAAAGCACGGCTAGAAAAGGTTGAGACTGATTTCTTTTTGTAAGCTTAACTTTAAAAGTTGATGTAGAACTTGCTCTCCTCCTTGAGGAAATGGTTCTGGAGAGCTGGCTCCTTAACTACTGATCCTAACCCTGGGTGGGTGTGAGCTCCTACCAGGCTTAAACCTTTCTGTTTAGTGTTTAAAATGCAGCAGGGTGGATGTGTGCTTAGTGTGGGCAGTGCAGTATCCTGAGCCAGGTCCCTCTTCTGTGCTTCCTGTGCTTTGGGGGCTCCCAGAACATCCACCTTACCCAGCTAGTGCTTGGTAAATACAATTGTCCCTTCTCTGCTTCAAGTTCACTAGGCTACAGGCCCAAGCCTAGCACAGGCCTATTCCCTGATGAGTGCAAACATGAATAGGAAATAAAACCAAAGGAAATTACTATGGGCCTTCTGTTGTGAGTATCATTGACACAGTTCATCTCAGTGATTTCTTTAGCAGAATCTCCCTTTTCTGCTCACAACTAGATGGTTTGGTAAATATAAACATTGACTGAGAAGTTATGAAGAATATGGATGGTGCACCTCTCACCCTCCCTTGGGCCTTTTTCTCCAGGGAAAATTGAGTTTAAGGTCCAAAGGGAAACACATGGAAATACTACCCATCTTTTGTTACAGAGTTCAGATCTTGAATGGAATCTATAATCATCTGTACTTAAGTGCAGTTAATGCTACCATATATTGATATATGTATGTGTAAAGTGTTATATGTATATATATATATACATATAACACTATATATATATTCTCCCACCCATCTATCTGAAGAATGCTTATTGTACCTACTATGTGCTGGGTTATTTCTCAGTCTTGGAAATATAACCATGAAAAAGCAACGTCAAAATCGTCATGGTTTTACACCTAGTGTAAGAGAGATTTAAAAAAAAGCATATTATGAAATAATAGGTTATTATGAAATAATAGGTTATAATAAATGCTATAATTAAAGCAAAATAGGATTCGAAGAGCTGTTTTACTGAAGTACATCAGAAAAGGCCTCTCTTAGAGGGTAATGCTTAAATACAGACATAAGTGAAAGAATAACTGCAGAAAGTATCAGGAAACTCACGAACACAGAAGCTTTCCCATTGATCCATGCATTTATCCACTGTTGCTCCCAGCCACCCAACCTGCCCATCTATCCAATCCCTACACTCATTCATCCATGCTCCAGGCACCCATCCACCCATCCATCCTCCCAATGGCACATCCCCATGGAGTCGCACAGCACCCCTCACGTAGCAGATGCCCTACAACTAATAAAATAGAATCATTTTCATCCCTTTGTAGCACAGTGATGGAAGGTATTTGCCTTTAGAATTATTTTTGCCTACAAAAATATTTTTCTGTTCTATGGGTAATTTTTAATGTTTTGTGTTATAAAAGTGACACTTTTACTCATGGGAGATTTTTAAATTCAGGAAGCACTGAACAGTAGAGGCTCCAGGGCAAACCTACCCAGTGTCTCCTCAGTCTTAGGTTCTCATCATAAGGCTGTGGGAGCTACTTCTTAGTGTTCTTGTGGAGACTTTGGACGGGACACGAGGTACTCCATGAATACCAGTTGCAAATAACATGACTGCTGCTACTAGTTTTGCTAATGTTTTGCTGGTGGCCACCAGTGGCTTTGGAGCAGTGCTATGTACTGGACACTTTATGTTCTTGCTTTCCAAATTGTGACTTAGTTGCATAAGGACACTTATCCCATTCTACCTGCAAGAAAGGAAGACTTATGCTAAGACTGCTGTCATCTCTTCTCACTCTCTGACTGTGGCCGTAACTCTCTCCTAAGACTGTTTAGTGTTCAGCTAATCTGACTTGAGACTCTTTGCAGAGGCAGAAGGATGTTTTCACATTATCCTATTGGTGAGCAGTCGCCAGCTATCTAGCTGATGGCATGTGATTCATCGCAGTGAACGCTAATATTTCCCAAGGGCCCCCTAACAGAGAGAGTACTTCAGAAGTGGTGCAGAGGTTTCTAAGTTAGTTAACAGATTTTATGAACTGCTAATTGCCTCATACAGACATTTTATTGAGCTAGAGTGATCTGTCATTGGCACTGACTGTTTACATATCTCAGTGCTTCTTCATGTTTGTTCTGCTCCCTGTCACTGGATCCCTAAAACCTCTGCCCTGCATGTAGCAAGGAAGCCTTGGTTATTTCTTCGCCTTGCACATGTCTACGCTGGTGCCTATCATGGTCCATTTAATAAGGCAGACACAGGACAAGTCAGCATCCACCCCCAGTCACTGAATGTTGGCACAGGGCTCTGATTCCACTCCGTGACTGAATTACCAACTTTAGAAAATTTGAGCAAGAGAACTGCAGCCTGAGAAATGACCTCCTAATGTGATCAGCTTACTAAATTTGCAGCAGACTCCGGCGACTTGGTTTTCTTCTCTGAGACATGGGGGAAGGAAGGGAAAGGGTTGGTGCATGTTGAATGGGCTGCTCCACTTCTGGGTCTATGAGGAGTTTCATGCTGAGGAGATGGAAATAGCCAGAACAGGTGGCGGAAGGTGACGCACCTGACAGGAGGCAGACTTCGTGAGCTCCTGTTTCATTTTTGTTTCACACTGATGTGGGTGCCTTTAAGTGGCCAGGATGGGGCAACAGGTTTGCAAAGCAACTAGAGTACATTGTGATTAAAGACAAAAGAGAGCACAGTATCCCTACAGTCTTTCTACAATTTGCTTTTCATTTGTTATGAGAATTTGGAAGTTAGAATTTATGGGCTCACTATTAGGTTCTTTAAAAGCAGTCACAACTCTTCAGGACTTGGTAGGGTAAGGATTCATTTTTGGACAAGATCCCAAAGCACAAAAAAAACAGACACATGGGGCTACATCAAGCTAAAAGATTTGTAAGGGGAACCATCAGTAGAGTGAAGAGACAGCCTACAGAATGGCACAAAATTTCAAAAAGAGAAGTCAGAAGTAATGTTGTATACCTATAATCCTAGCATTCTGGGAGGCCAAAGCAGGAGGATTCTAACTTTGAGACCAGCTCAGGAAATTTAGTGACTTAGCAAGACTGTGTCTAAAAAAAAAAAAAAAAAGTTTAAAAACATTTGTAAAGTGTTCAATGTACTTCAGTGTGAAGGCCATAATGTAGACAGGGGGATGGAGAATAAATAACAAGTGCTGGTGAAAAAAATGGAACCTTGAACATACACTGTATGGGAATGTAAATTAGTTCAGCCTCAAAAAATTAAAATTAGCAGTGCCACAAGATCCAGCAATCCCATTACCAACCATATATCTGAAGGGATTGAAATGAGTATGTCAGAGACATCTGCACATTTGTGTTATTATATAGCACTACTGACAGTAGCCAGAAAGTAGATCACCCTAACTGTTCACCTGCTGGTGAATGGATAAAAAAAAGGTCAGTACATATACACTTCAGAATACTGTTTGGCTATTGAGAGGAGGAAATCCTCTCATTTGTGACAACATGGATGGAAGAGATGACTGTGTGAAGTGAAATAAACCTGGAAAATACTGCACCATCTCAGTCATACCTGTAATGGAAGAAAATTGACCCCATAGTATACAGCAATACCTCGGTTCATGAATACTTCTGTGTGCAAACAGCTCGCCATCTTCCCCAAATCGTAAAGTAAATTAGATTGGTAAACTGAGGCACCACTGTAGCTGAGAGAATAATAGAGATTCCCGGGGGGAGAAGTAGGTTGATGCACACTAGATGGTAGTTAATTAGGAGTGAGAGGCTCCGGTGTGCTGTTGAACAGTTGTATGACCACACATACATAAAAATAAGGTACTGCACATTTAACAGAGTTGAAGGGATTTTGAATGTTTCCACCACAATGCAATGATAGATTTTGAGGAGATAGATACATTTAACACAGGTTAAACATTGTATAGTTTATACCTATCGCACAATGCCACGTGGTACTCTGTACCAATTTTTAAGAAGACACTAATGATGAACAAAGAGAAATGTACAAAGGAGGTGGGCACCGTTGCCATGGTTGTTAGTAAACAGGAAAAGATAGATTCTGATAAAACAGACAATGAGAGGGAGGGAGAGAGAAGAAATATTTCCCACCGCTTGTCTGGAGTAGATTATGAAACAGATGGCGAGCTTTGCTAGAAGATTACTGGGAGTTGTCATGAACACTAAAAACAAACAAAGCCAAACAAGTGCATTACAGTTTTGATACGGTTGCTGTTATGCCGAATAGATGCCTAAGATATGACTTTCTGGGGATATTTAACAAATTTTCTTGTATTTTTATGAACCCACTAAACAATAGTATATTTCTACAATTTCTGGAGGGGTAGGTTGTGTGTTAGATACAACCTTATATAACTTGTCCCATGTAATATTCAAATCAGCCCTGTGTCATTATATTCCCTATATTATAAGAAAGCAACTTGAAGCTAGAGAGGGTCAGAAACAACACTGCAGGATTCTCACCCGGTTTCTTTGTACTCCTCACTCATACTCTCTACTATGATCCCAGCCAAGCTACCTTTCAGCCCCCGTGTCTGCATATTTGGCCTCTGATACCTTCGTTAATGGATTGACATTAGTCTTGAAAGAACTTTAGCATCATCTTCTCTTTGCTTTGTACTGGTCAACATTTTTATCTATGACCCGAGTAAAAACATACAGACATTTCAGCACAGATGGGAGGAAGAGATCCCTCACAGAATGGTGCAAAGTAATCTTAGCTGTTTCACTAACTGCAGAAAACTCAGAGCCACTGCTGAATGTCCATTTCCGCAACTTGTTGAGATTTAGTGTCCAGACGTGTCACACATGTACAAGGAATGCTTGGAGCATAGTTCGTGACAGGGTGTGGATGGCTAAGTGGCTGCACCAACTTCCCTGATCAGAGTGCTCTCATATACAGTGTTTGAGAATCTCTCCTAGAACTTCTGCCTGAAGATCAGCAGTAGGCAAGAAGATGATCCTTTGCTGGTTTGCTGCTCTGTACCCTTGCCTCTGAGCGCGTGGAGGAATGGAGACCAGAGTCCTCTAGAGAGAGGCAGGCAGCCCCAAGGAGTAGAGAGTGCTTAGTTGCACACCAGGCTCCAGAATGGTTGGGGGCTTCCAGGGAATTTTACTGACTCACTCAAAGTCCCCAGTTTTTGGCCTATGGACTCATCCCAAAACTCCAGGCCTCCAGGATACCCTCCAGAAGCCACAGTGGTGACATGACCCCTGCATCCTGGCCTAGGTGTGCTGGCCCAGGACCACAGGGCCCCCCACGCACTGCAGTGCTCATGGGGTCCTCCCTGCCACACTCCACTCAGCAGGTGCATTCATTCAATAACTACATACTGAAGGCAGTCAGCACTGGGAAATGTTTTGGCCCAGGAGACGTGTTTAACAAAACAGGAATAAAGAGAGAAGAGGAAAGGAATGACACAAATTCTGTCCCTCAGAACTGAGAGTCGTTTTAATCCAGAGAAAAGGCTGTTAAGATATTAGACCAAACACATTATTCAAAGAGCTCAAATATGCATTTGGTTGCCTACAATGATCAGGACATGGGCTTAAAAAAAAATGCAGGTTTTGTTCCATGATGAAATCACTGCTTCCGACTTTGCTGGAGAAGATACTGCAATTAGGGCTTTCCCATAGCTTCTCAAGCCAAATGGAGAAGCCAGACATTTGACCTTCCTAATAACTGTTGTAAGATCTAAAAACCAGGGTGTTTTGCTTTTTTGCTAGCATTTAGAAGAATTTGAGATGTATTTTTCAGAAAGTGTGTGTGTGTGTGTGTGTGTGTGTGTGTGTGTGTGTATTTCAACATCAGAAGAAGTCTGACCCATGGTCAAACAAACCCCCCAGCTGCCGACTGATTAGAAAAATACCCCAGTTCCTTCAGGCCCCAGAAGGCATACATTTAAGTAAATACTTTAATTAAATTGCATCCTGTTGCCAAGTAATTTCTTAAACTAGAGGCGGTAAATAGAGTCTCTTCTGGGAAAGTTATGCCATAATCACTGAACAGCTTTCTTCAGGAGGAAAATGTTTATTTGAAAACTCCACAGCCTATTGTAGTTACATGCCAAATCTCAGACCCTGGGGAGAAGAAAGGAAACTTTGTTCACTTCCAGAAGATGCCAAATTTAGGATTTGTCCCTGGTGATGTGGGAACAGCTCTTGGAATTGTACTGCCTTCCCACCAGGCCCTGTACCTAGGTGGGCATTGCTCTGAAGATTAAAGATATTTGCCTTGAACCAAGGCAAGGATTATTCCTAGTAGTGGTAGATATCTATAAACTCTCCTCTTTGTATCTTTTTCTTTGCCTGGGCAAAGACCCCTGGGAATGTTTGTTTTTGAAAAGTGTTTATATTTTCTCATAAAAGAATACATACTCCCTGTAGAAAATTTGGAAACACAATAAAGGCTAAGAGGCAAAATAAAAATAATCCATTTTCCTGGAACCCAGAAATCAAGTACATTTTTGTCTGTATTTTTTTTCTCCCAATACATATACATGGTTGAGCCAACTCTGGGTAAATGAACAATTTCATAGATGTTAAAAGGGAAGGTGAGCAGCCTCCAGCCCAAGGAGCTGGGCCCCCTCCAGCTGTGACCAGCTTCGGCCTTCATACATTTTAATAGAACTCTTTCATCTCACGTTGGGAAAGGTAAAAGATGTATAATTCAATCAGCCACCTTCTTGGCTCACGTAAGGAATCTGAACTGAAAGGCCATGGGTTTATTACCTTGGAGCGGTTAAGAATCACAGCCCGCCTTTCTGGTCATGTGTCCTAAGTGGCATTATTACTGTAATAAAATGTTCTCGGCTACATTTTCGTAACAGTAATAAGAGTCCCCAAGGAATTGAGCATTTATCTTAAACACAGACTGCCCAGGCCCCTACCAGCATAGCAAAATTTGCTTTAATGATGTTCCTTTGAATAATTGAATGCCTTCCTCCTGTTGATTCTTCCTGTGTATTTTATTTCACAGAATGCCCTGAAGGGTTCATTGGTTTTCAAAAGCTGCATGTTAGAAACAGTTGGATCTTTTTTTTTCCCTTCCCTGAATTTGAGATTTATGAAGTGATGCTTTTCTTAGCTAAATATCAGGGGGAAACCTTTGAGAAATATATTTCATCCTGAGAATCCCAATGGCCAATTTCACACTTTCTGAAGAGCTTGTGGCGGAGGGTGTACCGTGGTGAGAGCACAGGACAATCTGATGATGCTTTGTGCCAAAGCCTGTGTTACCAACAGTCTCTACCACCCTGTCAAGAAAGATCTAAAACTCCTGCTGATTGACCCTGACATAAACTTTGCCCTAACCTCATCTGCCTGTGCCGTGAGACTTGGGACATTTTAGATCTAAAGAACTCTGCCAGGTCATCTTTGCTCAGGCCCTGCTTTTATTTACAGGTAAGGAAATTGAGGCTATGAAGGCTACACAGCCTGCGCTAGGTCCTACCCCTAGGCCAGAGGAGAGGCTGGGGCCACACTGTGCCCTGGAACCAGGAGTGCTCACATGCTGAGGACTAGAGCCATGTGTCCAAACGGTACTGCAGAAACCAGAAATATGACTGACTCAGCGATTGGGTGATTTGAAAAACAGGTTCAATGTGTGCTTCTGCCACCTTGTCATTAACTGGAATGATTGAAGCAGAATGATGTCAGTGTCCCCGAGCAGGGACAGGCAACCATCGGGCATTCTTGTCTCAGTGAGGTCATGGCCCAGAAAGGGAAAGAGGGAGGCATTTCATCACCATCACCATCACATCTGCTATGCTTTTAGAGAAATGGCCTTCAGGCTGTCTGGGCTCCTCCTAGGCTTTGCTTATGCGGCCACCGTCCCAAAGGAAAGCCAGGGTCAAAAAAGAGAAAAGACAACGTGTCAGCATGGGGCACTGAGTGTGGAAGAAATTAAAGCTAAAGCTGAAGAAGTTTTACAAAGAGTTGACTCCATGGAGAAATAAAAGCAGCATAAAAAGATTTGGAAAAACATGGGGAGGAGAGAGTGTTAATTATGTGAACCATTTAGAAGATAGTTATACCACTAATTGCTGTTAGTTCATTGAAAAGAAAGGTTTGTGCCTATATTGTTTAATTTTTCATGCCTCTATCTTGTAATGTGAGCAACTGCTTTGAAGATAACATTAAGCAATGTACTAACCATTTTTCCTCTCCTACAGTCTTGTTTGAAATTCTGTACCATTGTTTTTATTTTTTTTCTTTAAAATAAAAATAGATAAATTCTTACAAAAAAAAAAAAAAAAAGTGGTTCAGCACCCGGCAGGAACAGAGCTGGTCTTGACTGGTTGAAGCCATCCATCTGAGGATGGAGGTTCCAAGCAGGGGCAGACGGGCTGCCCCATTGTTCTGCTAAGGAGCCCTCTTGTTCCTGATGGTTATGAACGGCTCTGGAGGCTCCTGTGGGGATCCCTGGCCAGTACTCTGTGGACTTCGTTGCAGGCCTTGTGGAGATGGAGGTGTGGTCTGTCTGGGGCAGGGCCTGGGTCTGTCCCGGCCAGGCCACCTCTACTCCTGGGGAGCCTTGGGCTGTGACAAGACCTCAAACTTTGCAGTAAGACTAAGGGTGTTCACCGTGAGCTGTGCTACTTACTAGCTGTGTGATGCCAGCTGAGGACTGGGGGTGCCTTTTCTGGGCCCTGTTTGATCATCTGTAAGTGAGATGTCAGCTTTGCTGGCTCAAAGGACCAACAGAGGGACTCAATTACACTGTCATGCACCCATAGTCATCATAGTTAGTGGGTGACATTGTATAATTTCCATGTTATTTCACCAAGTCTGGGCAGAAATGGTCTTTGACCCAGAATGGTGGATCCAGGCGCAGAGTTCTTTTAAGTGCTGGTGTTTGTGTCCTATGTTATCAAAAACCTAGGAGGCCACATTCTGCAGGCTCCTGGTGAGGGGACACAGGGGAGGGGGACATTATTCTCCCCAAAGCATCTGGGAATTCCCCCAGGAGGATGCAGAACCCCGAGGTCCTACAGGAAGAGAAGGGCTCCACCAGGTGTAGCAGGTAGAGACATCACCAGACAGGAGTCCACAGACACCCCAAAGAGGAGATGGGGACCTCAATTCACCACACGGTGAGGCAGGTTATGAGTTCTCTGACTTCCATCACAGAAAAGGAATTCTCAATATGCATCAGTGAGAGACACAAAGAGGTAGAAGGTAGAAGTACAAGCCAGAGCTTGGCCTGGTAGGTACATATGTGTAACCCTAGCACTTTGGAAGCCTGAAGCAGGAGCAACCCAAATTCAAGCTCAGTGTGTACCTTAGCAATTTAGGCATACCCTGAGATGTAGCTCATTGCAGGGACAGAGTGATACAAATGACAGTGTGGTCCCTCAAGGGAGAGATACATTATGCCCTAGAGCTGGCATATGTATGTGGTCTTGGGGTATCTTCCAGAGGGGCAGTCAGGGACATGTGTGTCCCTGGTGTCTGTTCAGTTGCCTATTGATCGTGTAGATGGGTGGAAGGGAATGCAATTAATAGGTGACAAGGTCTGGCTCAGAACCCCTAATTTACAGGATTTTGAAAGCCCCTGAGAATTTCTGGGGGTGACCAGGAAACTCCCTTTCCTGGAAGGGAAAAAGGGTTAAGTATCTTTAGTGTCTTAAAGCTGCAGTTTTTCTTAAAAATACAGTTTGAAATTGGGATTTCCCTCATCTCCTTTCTAGCTGTCTTCTGTCTCAGGAGGAGAGCAGTCACTCAGCATCTCAGTTGTGTTGTGCCTTCTCCCCTCTGGGATCAGCACAGGGAGAGTACAGACGTGGATGCTTAGGAGGAAGCTGGCAGGGAGGGATTTTGGATAAGGCCGTGGGTTTCCAGATCTTGCTATACATACGATGGATGCACTGTCAGAAGCTTCTGGGTGGTGGAGATGCTCTGGTTTTGGCAGAAATCTCTGGCTGCCATGATGGGGTGGGGGCGGGAACAGAAGAGCAGCAGGTGGGAGCTCTCCTTAGAAGGTTGTCACCATACTCCAGGGAGCTGGCAGGAGGATGCAGACCAAGTGCAGAGGCTGTGAGGAGACATTTTTTAGGAGCATTTCAAAAGCAAGACTAAAAGATAACAGGTTGGTTTTATTGGGCTCATAAGGGCCAGGAAAGAGATGAGGGTTGTGTTGACATTTAAAGTCTATACAGTTGGTGACCCATGATAGGAACTCAGGATGGGGAAAGGGGCTTACGAGGAAATCAAGTCCTGCTTGAGCATTCTGATTTGTAAGTTGTCCAGGAAAGTCTCTGTCAGTATACTCAGCGGATGGTGTGGGATAGAGATTAGAACATAAAAGACAGATGAGAGGAAAATGTGCAAGAAGTTTCATCTTTGTATGTATAGAATCTTAGAATTTGCTGATTAATCTCCCCTATTTTTAAAATCAAAGAGGGATGGAACATTATAATCATCTCATTTTGTGGATGAGGAAATGGAGGCCAGGTCTAGTGATGATGGTTAGAATGAGGAATAAAATTGATGGAACATTCTAAGCCATGTCCAGGCCCCTGGAAGCTCTGAGGTTCACACTTATCTCCCCCAGTTTTCCCAGCCTTGCACCCCCACCCCAGAGTGGCAGGATAATTCCTTCCTCACCATTCTCCCTCCACTTCCTGTCCTGTTAGTGAAGGCGCTGCATCCATGTTTGGGGAGTTGGATGGATGCGGGGAGCAAACACTGCCTGGGACATGAGCACCAGAGAGAGACCCTAGGCAGAGGAGCACAAGGAGGAATACAGAGTGGTTTCCTCTTGAATGGGGTGCACTCCATGGGGCACCTCATGCTCCATGCTCTGCTAAGAGCTGGAGACACTGCAGTGAACAAAGAAGGCAAGAATCCCTCTGAAAGCTCATGTTCTAGGGGAGAGAGTGACAATGGTGGCTGGAGAGAGAAGGGTGAGCTAGAGTTCTGGCTTTGAGTGGGGTGAGGTTCAGAGAGCCTGGTGTTCTCGGAACAACTCATAAGGTCACCTGGTGGAAGAACAGGACAGACAGCTTGGTGAGCAGAAGGAGTAGGAACATGCAGCTTTGTGGAGGGGTGGGTCCAGTGTTGTGGGGCAGAAAGGGACAGAGGCAGTGGGACACCTGGTTGATCACACAGACTTTTGCTGATTTTGGGGTGATTTGGGCTTCTATGTAGGAGGATATGAGAGACATTGTAAGGTGCTGAGCAGAAACATAACTTAGGTGTTTGGATGATCTCTAGGCACTGTGTGGAGAGTGGACAATAGTGGGGCAAGGAAAAAAGGTATGTCTATGCAGAAGACCCGAAGAAGGATCTTGGGGGCTGGAGGAGGGAGTGGTACTGATAAATCCCAAAGGAAGTGCAACAGAATGCTCTGGTGTATCCCGTGCAGAGGATGGAGAGGCCAGCCATGGACAGGTGGGACCAAGTGTGAGATGTTTCTAGGACACCCAGGCGGAGAAACTGAATGGCACCAAGGTTGGGGAAAGGTCAGTGTGGGAGTCGTCATTGTAGAAAGTTCTTAAAAATGAGATGAGTGTAAATAAAATGAGGACCCCAGTCCAGGGAGCAGAAAGAGCAACCAGGGAGGCAGCAGGCAAGGAAAGCAAAAATCTATAGGAAGAGAAGAGATGAGCTCCTTAAAAGAAGAGGGTAGATGAGATCAAATGACAGTGGCCATTGACATAGCTACCATAGTGACAAGCATTAAGTGTCAAGAGTGTCCTAATGCGCATGAGGCCCCACACTCCAGCATCCTCTGCAGAGGCCCATTTGGGAGCAATCCCTGGGAATGCAAGACCCCCTGATTCATTGACTGTCCCTGACCCACAGGTGATGCCAAAGCTTCCAGCATCCCCAGATATGGGGTAAGTGGATGCTGCCAGCCCATTCTGTGGGGATCAGGAACTGATGGTGGAGAAGAGAAGCAAGTCTTGAGTGGCCCCACAGTTTGAGGCCCTGAAAACTGGTCCTGGACCAGGCTCCTTGCCAGGCAGGTGTGCTCACAGCCTGTGTTGCAAAACATGGTTTCCATCAACATAACTGGGGTACAGCCCCTGCCAAAGGCCTGGATGAGCACCACCAACAGTGTTCCAACTGCAGGGCTCCCCCAGGCTGTGTTGCAATCAGCAGAAGACACCCAGATATTTTCTGTATTTCTCCGGGATATCCTACAGTCCTAGCCAGCTGGGATTCAGGAAACCCAAAATTGGTCTTGCCTAGAGCACATTCTCCTCTTATTTTTGAAAGCCAATCCAAAAATTTGTTTCAGGAAATGGAATCCATGTGCTTCCTCTGCCACTGTATTATTGAAGAGCTGTTTTACAATCTGAGAAACTTTCTGAGATCGTTTATTTATTTATTTTCTTTCTAAATGATTCTTTTCAAGATTTTTTCTCCTATCACCTGTCTTCAAGGCTGCCCTTAGATAAAGAAACAGATAATCTTCTATCTTCCATACTTCAGAGGCCTTAATTCATCTAACCTTTCACTCACCTTAATAGGGAACTGTTTGCATCCTTCAAGGTGTAATTTTGTAATTTTGTAATTAAAAAAAAATAACAGATCTTCAGCTACCACTTCCTGGTCCTCAGTTCAAACTGTGCTGCTAAGCAGTTATGTAACTAAGAACTCACTCATCTCCCTGGCCCTCGCTGCCTCTTCTCTGAATGAGCCCAGTTGGGTGACTTGAGACTTCTTCTAGCCCCAGAGTCTTCGGACTCTGCAGGAGCTTAGCCTGCTTAGCTTAGCCTGCAGCTTAGCTTGTGCTGTGCTAGAATGTCCCCCAATCTCATGGTGATGATGATTTCTCTTCAGTAGATCATTAGCTGATACCTCTAAAACATCAAAAAGGATGAAGGAGGGCAGGCCATGGAGGTCTTCTGAGGTTGCTCTCATTAACTTTGAGTCAGAGGTCTCATTCCAGGTTCTCACTTCCTGAGATCAGCTCCAGAGGTTCAGTATTTCAGCAAACAGTGACTTTATGTATTCTAGGGAATGAAGACATAGAAGCAAATGAAATAAAATGGTCCGGTCTGGAGCTCACAATGTGGCAGCAGGTCCTGGGCTGCTCAGTTGTGCTCTGTAGCCTTCTAAGCCTCATCACTCATGGTCTGCCTCTGTTGCATACGACCATCGCCTTTAAGATTCATAGCCATCTCACCCATGTGGTACAATGGTCACACCAGATGGTGCATTTTACTGCCACACAAGGCTGTGTGTTCTTCCTGGTCTATCGTGGACATTTTGTGTCTTATTCCTCAGAATCTCCAAACAGCCATTTAGTGAATAAATAGGAAGCCAAGGCTAGAGGCTGAAGTGTGGTGACATTTCAAAGAAATGGTCAAGCTAGAAATCCAACCTAGATTTCTGATTCCAAATTTAGCCTTCTTTCCACAAGAATCTCAGTGCAAAATGAAGACCTGTGCCCATATGTATGGAGTCAGAGTCTAGAAAACTAAACCCAGAACTTGATTCCTAGGTCCTATTCATCAGCCTTGACCCCCACACCTCCAGCAGGAGTCAAATTCCTAAGATCTGGCTGAAGCTCTTTCTCCTGCTATAATACCAGCCTTGAGTTGCCAAAATGCATGCTGTCATCTCGTTCTTGTTTGTTCTTATTCTCAGCATCAAACTGGCTGTACAGTCAGGCTCCATTCCCTTCAGCTAACTTTTAATTTTTATTCTTTCCCAGTTTACAATACTAAGCTAGAGGTGAACGTTTTGGCAGGGCCTGTTTAATAACCAAGTGGCCCCTCCTTACTTACCATGAATCCCCTGGTGTTGCAGATAATGAATAGAAAGGCTAACCTAACACATGCATTAAGGGGCCCTGCAGGTTACCTCTCTTCCTTGCCAAGAGTATTTTAAAATGAGTTAGAATCTTTCATGAGGTTGACAGAA
>PVJX010004941.1:0-89578 GCA_004027295.1 Dolichotis patagonum
CAAACTCACAAGGGTAAATACCATATAGTCTCCCTAATATGAGATTTGATAAGAGTATATAAGACTTTATGGTAAGCATGAGTCCCCATCTCATAGCTTCGAAGTCTTTCAAAGTTTTAAATCATCAGTTGGAATGGTGTTATCCTGTTTTGTTTGACTATATCATACTTGATGATATGAATAGCTGTTCTGAAGAAAATAAAACATTATGACAGCTATTGCTGATTTAATATTATCCTTCTTAGAAGTCCTACCATGCTTTTTTTGTTCTACTACCGTTGGTTCTTTCTATCACATTGTGTCTTATTGGAATTTGAGTATGTGTGATAGTTCAAACAAATTTTTTTCTTTTCTATCAAAAATGAGATATTATAGTACCCATTGATCATTTTCTGTTATTTGGTTCAGAAAGCCCTGTAATTCTTTCACTCTATGCATGGCTTTATACTATTGTGATATGTTTGATATTATTGTATTTGAAACTATGCTCAACTATAGCAGAGTAAGAGATACGGTGTTAGCTACTGTTGATGTCCAGTTGACTTAATGTAAAGTACTGTGTTGCCTATGTTGTCCTGTTCTGATCTGCTCTGTACTGCCCCCTTTTTTATTCTCTTTCAAATTAAAAAAAAAAGAGACTCCCAAGAGAAAAATATATTCTCTCAGATTTTTAACAAACTGCAGGATAAAAGAAAAACATCACCACAAACCTACAGACCCTCGAGACAGCAGAAGCTTTAAGTGTATAAACCCCAGTTAACAAGAGTTAGGGGGGAAAGGTCTTAATTATATAAAAAACACCCCCACAACATGTGTCGTAATTTGGCAAGTGGTGCAAAACCAATTACTTATCATGCTATTTTCTACTCAGGAATGCCACTATTCTCACGAATAAAGAATGCCTGTTTCATAATAAACTAATCCTGAAATTATAGTTCATGTTCCTAATCCACAAAGTAGAACCCTTCCTGTATTTAGGGCTAAGTGCTAATTATAAAAAGTTCACCTTTTATCATTCGTCTGGCGAGCTATCAGAAAACCACCTTTTTTGTAGACAGCCTGTAATTTCAGTGAAGGAATGAATAACATCATAAACTGAAAACAGAAAGACATAAAAACAACAGGTCGAGAAATGCGAGATGCAAGCAAAAGGTGATGTTTAGCCCCTGCAGTCAGTGCCCACAAGACAGGCCAGGAGGCAGAATGATCACAGGCGCGTGCAGAAACTCACTCTCAATCAGCCAGAAAGCACTGTCCCGCCACGATGACCACCACTGCTGTCCTCCGTGATGGAAAGAAACCACTGTGGGCTTAGAAAATGATCTGTAAGCACAGGCGAATTCACTGAGGGGTTTCACTTCTTGTCTTCATTACGGTATTTTCAGAAGGCGACAGAGACCCTTGGCTCATGACTATCAGCAATCCGATCAGCCCCTACACTGGCTGGAGGGAAAAACTATCCTACAACACTAAGGCAGCACTTCACCTCTAAGGCAGTACTCAGCCCACCAAGAATACTGCTGCAAATGGCAGACCCTGCAAAAGGAAATTAAGAGTCCTCTCATCCACTCTCATCTGCCCCAGTCACTGCTCCAAATTAATCAGGGGCTCTTGATGCTCAGAAAATTAATATATCGAGTTCACAAAACAATTTCTATGTAAACTATCAAAGAAATAGGATTTCAGATTGGAATAATCACATTACAAAGAAAATGTTTATTAAGCAAATGAGAACTTCTTAGTATTTTATGTGTTACTGTTAGAGTCTGGCTAGCAAAAGTGTGTAAACTGTCTTCTTATGATTAACTGAGATAATACATTTTCTGGTTCTACTCTAGTAACACTGAGTCATGAAATTAAAAAATAAAAAAGGTAACTTGCATCTACCTTGACTTGAAGTAAAAGATACTTTAAAAAAAATTTAAAGAGAATAAAAGCAAACAAAATAAAATAGAATAAAACCAAACAAACAGAACAGTGAAAGTGATACAAGACTTCAAAAGAAGGAAATAGAAAATCAACAATGGCTACCATAATGCCCCTTGTTATCTTTAAAATAGTAGCCCATACCATCAGACATAATAAAACCAAGTAAAACTCATCAAATCAAGGAAAGTGATATAGGAATTCAAGACAAGATAATAGGAAATCAACAATGGTTACCATAACATACCTTATTATCTTTGAATTTGCTGTCTATGCCGTCAGATATAATAAAATCAAACAAAACAGAATAAAACAAAACAACGAAAATGACACAGGACTTTAAAACAAGATAATAGGGAACTAACAATGGTTACCGGAAGGAGATCCCCTATGGTTGCTATATGGCACATTGTTATCCTCTAAATAGATGTTCAGATTACTGGCTTTAGGCTGCAAAGTCAATCAAACAATACAGGCATTAAGTTGTTGTTTTACTTCATTACTATCATTTCAGACTGTTTTTCTCCAAATCAGCCAGTTGCTTGGGTGGTTGGGGGTTCAGTTCAGCACTCTTGTCTCCCAGCCCGCCCACCGGCCGTCTCACAGGAAGGGCTGGCTTCTTGTTGGTTCTCTTCCTGGGCTGCGTGGCCGTCACTGGCTCACAGGAAGGGGTGGCCCGGCCCAGGTACAATTTTTAATGCATCTATCAGCTGAGCCTCTTGAATTAGTTTACTGATTCTAAATAGCAATGCAATTAGTCTCTCTGTCCTGTGCCATTTTCATTTCTTTTCTACAATCCTCAGGCCTATGGTGGGGTGGAGTAACAGCAGCCCAGAGGAGGGCAGGTCTGATGCCTAGACCACTAAAAGACACAGAGAATTTGACAGGCCTGTTGCCCATACCCTGCTAAGCTAGTTCAAATCTCCTCCTCTGCAAACATAATTCATGATAACTGCAGTCACACTGTATAGTATTTGAGACCACAGTTTCAAAAGAACTAATAACAGCTGAAGCCTGAAGATAGGCATATGAGTGTTAACTATATCAATGCTCAAAGTTTTCTACAATAGAGTAAGAAGTCACCGAGAAACCAACCCTGTCTGAGTTGGTGCCATGCACAGGCCACTGTGGGAAAAGCCAGACACCAGCCTTTGCCCATGAGTCAGTGGCATTTGTGGACTGCAGGGGAAGAGAACAAGAAGTCACCAAAGGGCAAGCCCTCTCTGAGAACTGGCACCATGCACAGGCCGCTGGGGTGACAGCCAGATGCCAGCCTTCCCCCATGAGTCAGCACCACTCCCAGACTGCAGAAGAGAACAAGAAGTCACCAAGAAGCAAGCCCTCCTGTGAATCAGTACCATG
This sequence comes from Dolichotis patagonum, assembly GCA_004027295.1. Taxonomy (NCBI): domain Eukaryota; kingdom Metazoa; phylum Chordata; class Mammalia; order Rodentia; family Caviidae; genus Dolichotis; species Dolichotis patagonum. Next base: position 3,289 of record PVJX010004941.1, read on the forward strand.
CATGGGCCACTGGGGGGATGGCCAGATGCCAGCCCCTTCCAGTGCACAGGCTGGGAAATAAGAAAAGCCAACCCCTGCAATCCCATCCCAACCCTGGCATAAGCAACCGGCTAATCTGAGAAAAAATGGGCTGCAAAGATAGCTATTGAGGTAAAATACAATTTAATGCTTGCAGTGTTCAGTGTTTCACTGACTCTGCAGGTCTAAAGCTGGTAGTCTGATCATCTATTCAAAGGATAACAATACATAGTATAGCATCTATGGGGATCTCCTCCTGAAGGTGGTAGCCATTGTTAATTCCCTATCATCCTGCTTTGAAGTCCTGTAACATTTTCATTGTTTTGTGGGTTTCGTTTTGTTCTATTTTATTTTGTTTGACGCTGTTATATCTGATGGAATGGGCAGCTATTTCAAAGACAGCAAGATATATTATGGTAACTATTTTTGGATTTACTATGGTTTTGTTTTGAAGTCCTTTATTGCATTCACTGTTTTGTTTTTATTGGTTCTGTTCTGTTTTGTTTGAGTTTTACTATGTCTGCAGTTATCTGCAGCTATTTTGAAGACAATGGGAGGTATTACGGTAACCATTGTTTCCTACTGCTTTGAAGTTCTGTGTTACTGATACTAGTTTGTTTTGATTGGCTTTATTCTGTTTTATTTTGCTTGGTTTTATTCTCTTTGAAATAAAAAAAATTTCTATAATGAAAAATTTTAAAGTAAAATAAATTATTCTCTATCTTCTATAAGTGAAATAGCAGATTTTTCTGGTTCACACTTTAAATATAAGAGTGTAGAGCAGAGGTGTATACAGCACAATTATCCCTAGTATATATGACCACTTCACTCCTTTCCCATTAAAATACAGTAAATTTGTTTTACATTTCTTCTGTTACTCAAATGTTATGATAATAACAGAAATCATTAACAGATGTTATTATATAAAGATAAAACAAAAAGCTGTAGTAGTAGAAACCACCAAAGCAATATTAAAAGGCAAATGAGAAAGTATTTGCAACACGTATTACAGATAAAGAACTAATACTAACATACAAAAAACTTCTTTATTAAAGCCCAAAACTCCTGAGGAAAGGGAAGCTATGAAAAGGCGTCTCTCCATTTATGTGTACATACATATGTATGTGAAGATGTAAAAAGATGTTAAACCTCAGTATTAGAAAGAAAATACACATTAACACTAAACTAAGGTACCGTTTCTCTGCGCTTCAGGTTGGAGCTGGACAATACCCTCTCTTGGCGAGGCTGAGGAGACAGGCGCTCTCTACATTGGTGATGGGAATGCAAAAGTGTGAGCCCTACAGAAGGGAGCATGTGCTCCTGGGATCAATAATCCGCTCCCACGCTCACCCTGAGGGCACGCCCCAAGGTCATTCCTGCAGCACTGTGTACCTGGGAGACACAAGGAGCTACCTGAGTATACAAAGACAGAAGACACGGTCCACAAACTGGTATGCACACAGGAGAGGCAATGACAGCCACCTCTGTCAACGACACGGAATGATTGCAAGTACACTTTTCAGTGACCACAGCTAAGTGCCAGAGTTTTTAGGTAGATAGTATGCTATCTTTTCTGCCAGAAAAAAAAGTAAAATAAGAAAAAAAATATGTATATATCTGCTTATCATTACAAAAACAAGCACTGAACAGATAAACCACAGGACAGTAAAGTTGGTTATCTGTCAAGGTACAGCTTTTGGGTTTTAGTTTAAAATGATATAAATGAAAACAATTTTGAAACCACCTTGGAGAACATTCATTCAGAGTGGAAGAGTAAAAATGCTGGTATTACTGGGAGCCATATAGTCATTACAGCAAAAGGAGGATTGCAGGTTATCAATGTAAATTCCTATTTCTAAAAAACTAAAGCCATATTGCTAACATACCCACGTAACCTAAGCACACAGAGGCAAATCATACAGAGAAATGTGTATACACAGAAAAATCCATATAGCTTCTAACCTTGCTCCCTGAAGGGGCCAAGCGGTGAAGACACTCAGCATCAATGAATTCACCGAGCATCTGTATCCTGGTTTCTAATTTCTAGCACAAATGACTGATTACAGCATTGAGTGTTAAAGGCATAAGATGATCCTTATTACAAAGGATCAAAATGATGAGATGCTCAGAAAAACGATGGGGGCAAGTAAAAGGACACAGAAGCCAGCACGAGGACAATCGCTCTGGCGAGATCTGGACCAGTCTGAGGTATAGATTCTGACCGCCCATTTCATTGTCTGATTTCCCCGCCCTACGGTGACTGGCCTTCCCTGACACTAATCAAGCAGTTTGCACACAAGGGAGGCACTTTAAGGCAATTAAAATACACCTTTCCTCAGTGAATTTCATCCCCTACATGTGATATCTAATAATGATTCTTGCTTGAGTCTTTATTTTTATGGTTGCCAAAGATTTAATTTTTACTACTGCACCATTCTCATTTCCAGCTATCAGTCAGCATTCTGCTTCAGTAACAGCCCTTTTACTTACGTGTTCATGTTTTACTTGTTATTGAGATGAATTCATGGCTCCATATCCCTCCTCAATGGTTAGCAATTAATTACTCTCCTTAAATATTTTGGTGATGAAAATTCCTACATTTGGCCAGTTGGCAATCTGAAAAATGTGGATTAAGGTAATATAACAATATCAAATCTACTGACATTCTGCCTGTTAAGACATTATCCACATTTTGAGACTCCTACACTGAGGTGTTTAAGGCTAATGGGCTATGATATATTCAGTGTAGTTCTTGAAATTGCTCAATTAAAAAAGATACATGCATGCACGTGTATTTATACAGAAACTTTTGTTTGTACTAGTGAATAATAACACACCTAATACAAAAGGCAAATGATAGGCAAATTTGGGTAAATGATACATGGTTGTTCTTTATATTATTTTTGCAATTTTCTTGCAAGATTGAAATTATCTCTAAAAACAAATCATTAGGTTGAAAAATGGAGACATTATTCTCCCCAAAATCTGTTCCTTCTCCAGTACTTCCTACACAACTGGGAAGGGACAGCACCCACTAACCACCCAACTCCACAGCTGGCAGTCAACCTAGCTTCCCCAAGGTTTCACTTCATTTCCTCTCTTCCTCGAGCCTCTACGGGAATACTGGGTACATGCTTTTTTCTCCAGTCACACCACACTGACTCAGGATCTAATCATGTAGCATCTCTCCTCTAATTTACTGATACAGTCTAACAACCGTGCTTCCTCCAGGCTGGGCCCTAAATCATTCTTCATTCTGCCAAAGAGTCCCTTCCACCACGTTGATCTTTGCACATATGTGAAGGAAGAAACTTACCAGACCAATTTAAAAATCCCAACACAGATAAATTACTCTGAATCCTAAAAAGCAAGTAACGAAAAATTACAACATTTACAAAAATAATTGCCTAGAGTGTATAATATAATTGCAAATTGTGTCATAAAACAGCCACAGGAGCCTTCTGGGACCCAGTCGAAAGCAGCAGTTCTTAGGAACTACACAGTCAGCGCTTCCTACACAATTAACATGGGGTGCAAGGCCGAGGAGAAGGGGAAGCGATCAAATGCAAAGAAGAAAAGGCAAAGTGAAGGCAAAGAACAGAAAAGTGGACAAAAGGGAAAGGAGGAAGAATTTCATCATAGAGATTTCTCAAATTAAAATACCAGTATTTTGAGATTAACTAGCTCTTTCTCAATTTTTCCAAAAGAACAGTAAACCAAACACAAAGAAAGGTTATTTAATAAAGTATATTCTATGTATGAGTACTGAAAAAGTTATGAGCAAATATGGAACTGTCTTTCTATCTTTCTTTGAGACAGGGTCTCGCTCTGTAGCTCAGGTGGACCTTCAACTCACTTTGTAACTCAGGCTGGCCTAGTACTCACAGCGATCCTCCTGCCTCAGTCTTCCAAGTGCTGGGATTACAGGCCTGCGCCATCATGCCTGGCTCAGAACTATGTTTCTACTGTTTTCATTTTATAGATTTTTAAATGTACCAGTTCAAGAAATTAATGTATAACTATGTATAATATAAAACGTTACCCTAGCACTTGAAAGGCTGAGGCAGGAGGATCACCGTGAGTTGGAGCTTAGCCTGGGCTACATAGTGAGTTCAAGACCAACTTGGAGTACACAGGGAGACACTGTCTCAAAAAACTAAACTAAACAAACAAAAGAAACACTTCATATGTACAACATATATATGTGTGTGTGCGTGTGTGCGTGTGTGTATTGTACAAATTATACAAAATACACCTATAACTGAGCTCCAGGATCTATTGATTTTAGTCAGTAACACATGCAAATAGCTTTCATATGATCCTCACGCTGCACGGTAACAAAATAATTTATAAACACTTCCTTGACATTTTGCACTAAGAACACAATATACAACAGATGGCAAGACAGACATGAAAGAGTCTTGCTGAATGATTTCGTTCCTCATGACAAAAATTTTACTTCTTATAAGCTCTTTTCTAGCTTACAGAAGGAAAAAAAAACAGAAATAATGAAGATTAAATACCTTGGAGCATGGTCCCCTCCCTCCTAAAAAAGATTTGTAAATTAGCTCTTCTAGTCTTTTTATGACAAGTAATATTTGTCATTCAACCTTTAATTTAAAAATCTCAGCTCTGTGAAGGCAAAGATCTACCAAGTTCACAGATGGGCGATTGCTTGGCTTCCCAAGGTCCAAGCACACAAACGCACAATAGAAAGCAGGAAAATTTGTATGTGGCAAAGCTGACTGATTCACTCTCTGTGCATTTTCCTTAAATAACCAAACGATAACCAAAGATGGAAGCAGTTGGCCCACCTCCCGCTCAGCTGGGAAAGGTGCTGAGGGGCTTTTGTGGGAGAGACGGAAGAGGAAAATTATCGAGGTAAAAGCACCAACCAGGAGCCACGCGAGGTGCGCCAACCGCGCACACAGATGAAACGAAGTCTGGAGGCCCTAGGGGAGGAGAAGGTTCGAGAAGATCGCTCGGACATTCCCATTTCTTAAAAGCAGGAGATGAAACTCCCAAAGATGCGCTCCTTGTTCTGGAGGAAAACAGCATGTTTACCACGAAGACTGAAAAAGTGCAAGAAGCCGGCCACCCTAGCTCACTGCACACAGCTTCTGTACACTGCTGTCTGCTCCGCTCTCGGGCCTCTCTCTGCCTGCCAGCGTTTCCACAGCTTACCATGCCGGTCAGAGTGTCACCCGTGGATGGCAACTGACTCCGAGTCTTTGTGCCCTTCGGGGCTCCTGTGCCGTGCAATGCTTGTATTAAATGCAACTGTCTGCTCTCCTCTGCTGATCTATCTGACCTCAGCATAACTCCCCAGCCCAGCCTCTGCTTTGAGGATACAGGTGAAATTCTGCCTTCCCTTCAGGGAGACAATCAAGCACCTCCAGAAAGTCTCCTCAATCTGAGATGCTTACAGATACTCCTCCTGGCTAGTTCTATACACCATGTTCAAGCACCAGAAATAAAAATCTCTAATGGGTAACAATAACAATCCCTCTGACCCAGGTATCTTCCCCACCGTGAAACTGAAAAAACTGTGGCCAGTTTTTTTTTTATATATAAATGTTTAAAAATAAAATAAATTTCACCATGTTACATCAAAAGGGAAGCATTCAGGCTATAAATATATTCAAGAAAGCATACTGGCTTTAGAGAACAGCCCTGAGAAATCACAGGAATCACTTTTCTACATACAGAAGGAAAAATGATTACGGCATTTTATATTTTACTCATTCTAATGCCTTAAAAAGCAGATTTCTGAAAGGTTATCTTTCTAGCAATGAACAGTACTTCTTAGAACGTTCTTGCAGGATTTCTACAATGTAAATTGAATAGAAATACCACATAACTTTATATTCATGTTTTACTTCTTAGCCACTGGCTAAGTTTCTATATAATACCTCATTCATTACAAAGGGACTTCCCACGTATTTGGCGACCTAACTCGAGCCTCGGGATAATCCCTGCCAGGACGTGATGCTCACCAAGCTCGGCCACGTGGCAGGCTCAGCGACGTCTGGCACTGTGGGGGACCAGCCCGCTCCTTCCCTAGAGCAGAAGGCTTCACCAGCACCAGGGAGCCACGGTCAGAGGCTGAGGGATTTGAATAGGGTCGCTTCACTAATGAGAGCAGCCCAGGACTGGAACCCAGAACCAGATTCGGCCTTGCTTCCTGTACCCAGATCCTTCCTGTCACAGCCTCTCCAGTCATTACAGAACACACAGGCCACAGTATGTCCTGTAGCATGGCTTCAAATCTGTCATTGGATATTCACAAGAAAAAAATATAGAATATTAATACCACATATACAGAAAACCTCGGAACACGCCTACCAAAGTGCTAATACGTATAACATCTTTGGCTCCTCCGGCAGCAGCTAAGCTGGCCTGGGCCCCCACGTCCCCCTGGGCAGTGTAGAAAATCCCACGGTGTTTCTTCACTCAGGCAAGCACTCAGCCAACACCGTTGAGTACCCAACCCTGCAGGTGCTGGGGACAGCGACCCCCAGCCCTGTCCCTCCTCAGGCCTGCTGTGCCTCATGGCCACATGCGTGTTCCCTTCAGGCTGCTCCTTTGCTATTCTGTTCCGACATGAGACAGGAACCTTGTTTAATTGTTCTCCACTGAGTAATAACAACTTCCAGTCACTGTTTGATTCCCTAGGAATATATTTTCATGGCTCGTGTGGCTTCCCACTCCTACAACAGGACTATCTTCTAGCCTCACTGAGATGACTCCAGGAAGAAGCAATTAAAGGATATGAATGACTGTAAGAATACTGGTCTGGACATCTTTGAAAAGTCAGTCTTACAAATAGATTTTTTGAAAAGGAGAAAGGAAACTAATCTAGATATTAAAACAATAAAGAAACGAGCAAATGCAATGTGTGGACCTTAAAGTGAACTGTTGTTTAAAAAAATATATAAAAGAAAACCTTAGACTGAGGAAGTTAGTTACACACTGTATTTAACAGGCAGTCCGGAGTTCGTTATTTCTCACTTGTTACACAGTAACACAGTGGTCTTAGGAAAAGGACCCTATTTCCAGGGTATGTATGCCGACGTGACGTGAAATAAAAAGTCAAAACTGCTTTCAAAGGGCTCAGTAGCACCACCCTCCCTTCCAAAAACATACACATACACAAGGATGGAGCCACGGAATTTTCCCATCTTACCAAAGATGAAAACCTGAGATTGCATTGCCTTTAAACCACAGTTTTAGAGACTCCATCACAATGCTGTCCAGGTCAACAAAAACGGAGAAACTTGTATTTTCATAAAGCATGAATTATCAGCATGGACCTTACACACCCTGACACAGGTTCTTTTCTGTAATTCTGTAGTAGGTACTTTTGTTATTTCTTACAGGCCCAGCCATTCTGAGAGTAGGAGAACAACGAACAATGTAAAGATGGCTCCGGTCACCACATATGCTTTGCTGGAATATACTGCAGAAAAGGTCTGGATTTTTTTTAAGGCCCACTGTTTCTTTAAAACAGTTATAAGACATAACTGCAAAGTTCAGTTAGATTTACACATCATGTCCTACTAATAAATTAAGACTGAAACTGTATCCCCAGGCGAGACTCACCAACCATGTGGTATGGAAAGGAAGCTTGCCATGAAATCCCAATACCTGCGAGCAAAAGGCTGGCTCAAATTAGTAACTTCAAAATACACTGAAACATGAAGTCCACAAGCTTTTTCGCGGACAGAGGTTTTGTGGAGGTGCCATGCTGTTTATTTTCTTCTCGCGCAGCCTTTGTGGAGAAACCGCCCTTCCCCAAAGCTGCACAGGAAAGTCCACGTGAGCACAGATCTGGCTCTTCCAAGAAAGGCGGGAGACAGCCACACCTCTTCCTCCCAGCAGTGCAGAACGGACCGGCGACCATCTGGGGCTGCAGGCCAGCGGGCCCCACCCCGCATCACTGACGGAGAACATGGATGCAGAAGCTGAGAAACTCCCTGAGTGCAGAGGAACAAAAGCAGAGGATAGGCAACTCCAGAAAGTGAACAGGTGCCGAAAAACACTCAACTCCCAGAAGCCTGGGGGCACCTCCTATACTCCTGCCCCCAGTACCTGGCATCAGGGTAACTGTTCCAAAACAGCTTCCCCCAGAAAAGGTAAATGTGAACAGCCATGTTTCTCCTTCGATATGGAACTCCCAAAAGAAACAAACAAATTAAAATAGCATACCATACATCTAAAGTGCGAGGAGAACAACAGCAAAGCTTAGACTTCAAGTACAATCAATACATTCGCCCCCAAAACCGGGTCAGGGAAGACAGAACAAATCATTCTGCTCCAAATACTGTGCATTGCTACCCCTTTTCTACTTTCTCCATAACAGAATAAAATGTCTGAAACGTGTGGTTAGTATAATGAACAGACACAGACGATTGTTTTCAAATGTAAAACTCAAGGTCAAGTGTCATAAAAACGCTTCCTGTGCCTTCAGGAAGTAAGCGACATCATTCGAGGACATCATTCTTCAGGTGTCAGAGAGGCAGAATCCCAGGGCAATTTAATGCCTGAACCAGATTCTCAGCTCTGCGTCTTGGCCCTGCTGTTTCCTAATCTCCTGACCTCAGCCAAGTGATGCTCCCACAGCTTCCAGCCGCACAAAGTTAGAACAGTAATAATAATAGCCTCTATCTCAGAGAATAAAGGATAAAAGATGTGATATATGTTTGAAAAACCTAAGAAACAGTAAATGCTAGCTACTATTCGTATTATAATTATCATTAGCTATTATTCAGATAGAGTGCGTGGATTTCAAATATATCCATGAGATTATAAAACTAAATTCCTTGAACAGGGAGGGCCATTATTTAGCAGGTGCAGGTAATGAAAAACAAAGTATGATGTAAGAAAAAGAGGAGATGGGGGCTGGGGATTTAGCTCAGCGGCATAAGCACCTGCCTTGCAAGCAGGCAGTCGTGAGTTCGATCCCTGGTACCAATAAAAAAAAAAAAAGAAAAGAAAAAGAGGAGCTAAAGGTAAGTTCATACAAAAAAATATCTAAGCTCCACAGTCTAGATCTACAGTAAGACCTTCGCAGCAATGAGGCCTGAGGCACATTCTTCCATGAGGCATGGCTTGAGTTCTGAGAAAATTTTGTAAAAGCTTTTTCCTGATGAGCCTTGAACTCACACACACCACACACCATATTCCTGAATGCCCATACCCAGAAAAAGCAAAGCATTAGGATTATCTACCAATGTTCCAAGAAGGTAAAACATTTATAAATCACAATTCTGATCTCAAGAGAGTCTGAATTTCCACTGGTTCAGGGGTAACTATAAAAATGTATCCCTATGGCTCTCTGAGACAGTTCTTGGACTGGATAATTAATTATACAATCATACGGAAGAAAACAAATATATTGTTTCCTATAAAACATGTAATAAAGGTCCAAAAGCATGGAATAGAGATAATAAAACAATGGCCACAAGTAATTTCAGGTATTTGAAGAAGAAGGAAAGAACCAAAATATCCCAACGGGGGTGAGAGAGGCACCAGGCACTGAAGGCAGGGTTTTCCCCATAGCGCTCACCTCCAGGCTTTTCTTTCCTCTTTGTTATTTTGAGACAAGATATTGCTAAATGGCTTAGGCTGGACTCGAACTTACATTTCTCCTACCTCAGCCACCCAGAGTGCTGGAATTAAAGGTATGTATCACCACCCAGCTCAAAAATATCTTAGTGTTTATAAGAAAACTCAGAATGAGTAAGATTTAAAAAAAAAAGCTTTCAAAGAATCTGTACTTCTTTTCCTAACACAGTTTGAAATAATTCATTAATTTGTACTTTAATTCAGCATAAACATATTCACAAAAGCCATTCCTTCATTAAAAACTCCTGAATCTGTACTTTCAAAGCATGATTCTAAGGGCAGGCTTTCCTTTCCCAACACCTACAAAGAATTAACGAAATGGCTTCGGAGCTTATGCTTCAGGTTTTTCCCCATTTCCTGTTTCCCCTTTGTATCACTTACATTGCCTAATGCTTTTCAAATTACTAAGTTCTTCTGATTTACATACAGCATAAACATGTGCTCAGGCACGTGCCCAATGTCCAGCCACACACAGGACACGATGTCCACAGGAAGGAGGCGTCCTCCCAAGTTCTGTATTCCTCTTCATTTAGGCAGAGACCCTCTAAAAGGAGGAGATTAGCTTCCTTAGGAGGCCACTAAGTGGCCACAGCCACTACACCAATATATGCACACACATACAGATACCCCTTAGTAGAGACTTTCCTCAAACTGAGCCCCAGGCCAGACCTCGGGACCCGAGACACCGCCTGCAAGGGCCCAGGAAGAAAACGGACGTCTCTTCTCCCCATCCTGTCTGATACGTCAGCATAAAACTGAACGAAGCCGGACATACAAGGGGATGACTAGTGCTCAGCACAATTTAAAAAGAAAATGAAAACAGGACATCCTAATATTTCCAATTTTTTTTTAAAAAGTCTTTAGTGACTACAAAATAGTTCCTTAGACCAATTACAAAAGGAGCACACTTATTTCTTCCACTTCCTCTTCCTCTCCTGTCAAAGTCAACAATTTAAGCAATGTTTCAACTCCTGTCTTCTTATGCAAAGTTGATTTTACTTTTCAAAAACTAAGTAGGCTAATGAAACATGTAATTCAACAACTGAACACTAAGCAATATAGATCTTTAGCTGTGGACGTCATTTTTCCTGTATTCCAGCCTTCAAACCCGCAGAAATAAAAATGACGAGGCTGACACCTGAAGGAACAAACGTCAGCTGGGGCATGCTGAGCAGTGACTTGCTGTGAGCCGGGCACCTCACAAACCTGTCACCAGCGCTAATCACATGAACCCTTCGGCACTTCTCTGAATGATTAATACACTCATTTTGCAGATGAAGAAAGAAGATGAACACCGAGACTCCCTCCTAAGGCAAACAGCTGCAAGCAGCAACACCAGGAGTCAGTCTGAGGCCTTGCCCAGAGACGCTGCAATGTGTTCCCTCAGGCCTACTGTCAGCAGCCTGCAGAGCTTTCACCACACTGGTGATACAGGCCCGTGCAACATTTTTCCCAAAACAAATGCCAGCCAAGGGATACTCAGGGCGCAAATCAATTCATTGATGTGAGCGTACTAATCCTATTCAACGGCCCAAAAGCTACAGAAAAAGAACGTTACATATAAAGGTTCACAGCAGGGGATACAGTGAGGATCAGAACTATCAGCACTTCTGAACCTTAATCTTTCTTTTACTGTTGGCACTGTTAGAGATGGAACCCAGGTTTTGGGTATGCTGGGCATGCATTCTACCACTGTGTACATCCCTATACCCCCTAAGTCCTAAAATTCATTATCATTTCTTGAAGGAAAACTGAATTAAAATTTAAAATCCTATTTCATTTTGCAACTTATTTTTTCTGGTAAGAACTTTTTGTATCTTGCAATTTAAACTCTGCATTAACTATTTGTATGTATGAGCTCACTTACATTCTTTTGAGCTCCCTACGCTGAACTTGGTTGTTTTCCCTTTGGGAAGAAGATGCTGGGAATTGAACCCAGGGCCTTGGGCATGCCAAACCAGCATACTACCACTGAGTCCAGTTCCCTCAAGTGTTGAAACTCTCTCAATAGATGTTTCTAGAAAGAAGACATTCTTCACAGATTATCAGCCTTGGAGGATGTTTTTCCTAAACCATATATACCACTATTTTCACCACTAAATCTAAAGCCTAAAATTTAGCCATGAACCTACCCAGTCCCAGAAGTTTTCATAATAAAAAGAAGGTAAGTTACATACAAAACTCGCAGATCAGTAAGAGATTTGGTTTTGCTTTGTTTTTAGAGCCAGTCTCTCTTTGTGGTGCAGGCTGACCTGAAGTCACCCTGTGGCCCAGGCCGGCCTCTAACTCACAGCAATCCTCCTACTTTAGTCTAGAGTGCTGGGATTACAAGTGTGCACCACCATGCTTGGTTATCAGCTCAATGCAAGAGATGGTGCTTCTACCCTCCCCTTTGCTATCATCCAGGCAGCATTTCTTTCCTAAGAAAAAACATTGTCATTTGTTTCAAAATAAGAACGCACTTCTCAGTCCATCCTGTGTACCACGCATGTCTTAGAAGCACATGCAGTTTATACAATTAAGTCTGGTTAATACAGTAAATGCAAAGATACACTGCACAGAGACTCTACCAAACTGACGTTCACTTCCACACCGTCCACCGGGCTGTGGTTGGGGTCCTGACTGTGCCCCAAGGCCTGTTAGTGGATGTTTTGGGTGGGGCTGCCAGCAGGAAGTCAGGGCATTGGGCGAGCCCTGGAAGGGGACACCGGTCCCCAGGCCTTCCTCTTCCTCTTTCTGCGGCCAGTGGCCATGAGGACAGCTTCCTGTGCCCCAGGCCCCCTGCCACCGGCCCCCAAGCAACAGGGCCAATGGGTCAGGGACTGAAACCTCGGAAACCATAAGCCTAAACAGCTCTTTTTGTTTTTTAAGTTGATTTGTTTGAGGCATGAGCTACAGCACAGGAAAGCTGACATAACTTCCAAGCCCGGCAAGAATTCCCTGTCTAAGGACCTGTATATCCTGTTTACAGTAATTCACGAACAATTACAACTAAACATCACTGTTCAAGTTAGTATTTTCACATGCTTGAGAAGTAGACACTAACTCTAGTGGTTGTTGAAAACAGGCTTTCCTCGGTGACAAAACTTACTGAAGAAACTATTCTGCATGCCACACACACATACACTTTAACTCTTACAGATAATGCCAACAGGGTCAAATTACACAGCTGTACCACCTTCCAACACGAGGCTTACAAAGAAACCACAAAACCCTTTTCCAGGGTGACGGCTGATTTCAGGTGGGTGTCAGCTTGACCAGTTTAATGGATGCTCAGACAGCGGGTAAAGCATGAATTATTCTCCGTGCTTTACCGGGCACTGAGCCTTTCCTTTTCTGTCAAAAGGGAAGCCCGCTGGTTTGGACTGGCCCCGGTGGGCCCGCCCACGAGGGTGTTTCTGGAGGTACCTAACATGTGACTCAATGGGCTAAGTGGGGAAGGCAGAGATCTGCCCTCACCAGAAATGGGCACCATCCAGTCAGGTGGGGACCAGGACAGGAAAAAATGGCCAAGGAAGGACGAGTCCTTGCCAGCCCACAGATGACCCACTGGAGAATACCCCAGGCTCCACGGCCAAAAACATCAATTCCACTCATAAATCAATCTCTCTCCCTCTCTCTCCCCTCACCTTGTGCACTGAGAAAAGACTGACTTTTAGAAGCATGAAAATAGATTAGCATACAGGGAAGGCTGCTGCAGAGGGAGGGACAGAGCTGGGCAGTGCCAACGGTGAGAACTGCTAGCTGGTACAGTGTAGTGGTGATACCAACCAACACCCTCAGAACGTTGTTCCCTCACAAATGACAGAGCGGTTCTAATTTATCCTAACAGCTTAGGTATAGAAGGTGGCCACAGGAAAGTTGGAGAAACTAAAGTAATATTAATAGGCTAAGACCTCACACTAAAACGTCTTTAGGGAAATGAGGAGAGACCTTTGTATGTCTTGTGAGCAATACCACATTAACAATCACCCACAGTGAAGAATCAGGTATACACGAAGAACTCCGTACAGGGCTAAAATCTAACATTTGAAGAAGGAAACAAACTCTCCTTTGCTAGTAGGGAGAAAAAAGGGAAATGGAGATAAGAGCCACATTTCTCCTTTTTCGGTAAGGATAGGGTGCTGTGTGCGCACGTGTGTGTGTGCAGGGCTCGCCCTCGAGCTCTGACTGGGCATTTTCTGTTGGCAGGACTATCACATGCCTTAGTGAGAAACCCCTGTTTAAAATTTCAGACCTAACAAAAATAAAAAATAAATAAATAAATAAATAAATAAATAAAATTTCAGACTCAGCTCCTGAGCATTAGTAACAAATGGCTCGTCCCAAACACATCAGCTTGCGCTGCAGCAGTTGCCCACTTCTGGGGTGCTCTTCCTTGAGTAACCCCCTCAGGTGTGGGCGAGATCTCATGGCTCCCTCCTGCTGGACAGACCACGGAAAGAGTCCAGGTGCCAGCTCTGCCTCCACCTCGCAATCCCACTCTGACCAGCCTTATGTAGTAACCGCAGCTGCTGCCAGGCAGGCGCTGCCCTGCGGACACAGCTCCGGGGATGAGGGACCAGGACGCGCACACACAGTGGGTGCAGGAACCCAGGCCCGCGCCGCTCCTCCCACGGCCCTCAGCCAAGACTGCAGCACCAGTCTCACGTGTGGCAGCTCTGCTGGGGACCAGAGCCAGAGACCCAGCCAGGCTGCACTCAGGTCCTTCACCCACGAAAACCCAGAGGTTTGTTATTATAAAGGTCGGGCTGATGGTTTTTTACTGAGGTAAAGATGCATCGCTTAGCTGCGTGCTGGAGCTCATGCCTGGAGTCCCAGCTACCGGAAGACTGCTTGGGACCTGTCTGGTCAACACGGGGAGACTCTCTCTCAAACATTTTTAAATGTAGAAGAAAACACCATTGATAAGTGGCAATGTTAGGATTTGAATAAATTGAGGTGCACTGAGAAAAAGTGATTTGTTCGAAATCATAGTTTGTAGCTGAGCTGGGATTAAATCTAACAGTACTTACTCACATTCAAATGTTTTCTCCAAAGAAGTAAAATGAGTCAATTGTGGTAGTGCACACCTGCGATCTCAGTGCTTGGGAGGCTGAGGCAGGAGGATCACTGTGAAACAGTTCGAGGCCAGCCTGGGTGATGTACTGAGGTCAAAGCCAGCCACACAGTGAGAAGCTGTCTCAAAAAAAGAAAAAAAAAAAGCAGTGGCACAAACCTATAATCCCAGCACTTGGGAGACTGAGGCAGGAGGATTACAGCAAGTTCAAGGCCAGCCTGGGCTACAAAGTGAGTTCAAGATCAGCCTGGACCACATAATGAAGCTCTGCCTCAAGAAAGACCAAATAAAAAGCACTGCTTTTACCTGCTTTTTTCGTTCTCTGTAATGCCCTTTTAACCATGCTAACACGGTTTTCTATTTTCTTCCATGCCCTGTGCTCTAAAACCATGCCCCTAAATTTCTAATACCTGTCCTGCACTTGCTAATCTTTTTAACACACTAGAACTTAAAATTCACCTGTACACAATTTACAAAATAGAGCTTTATCTCAATTTTTTATCGCCATTAAAATGCAAATGCACCCGGAAGGAGCACTATGCACCATCATTAGTTACCTGAAATATCATGAAGAGGAAGTCAACCCTTTCTGTAGAACGGGCTTCAGCATGAGGTCTTCACAGGAACCTCCCCCAACCCACAGTGGTTCCAGGGGACCCAGCCGAGGAACTGAGTGTGTTCTGGGAAATCTGGGATGGCGACCGCAAGCATTCGCCTCCTCTGGGAGTCTGAACTGCACGACACAAACCTAGGGGCAGGGGTGCAATCACACTTCCCATCACAAATCGTGGAAACTGGATGACCGCACAGAAATACGACGGATCCCCAACCACACCCACACAGAGGAGAGCAGAAACCGACTCTGTTCCTGTCCTGGGTTCTCCACGTACAACCCAGCTCTCCTCTACTGTTGATCCCAAAGTATCCCTGGGCTCCCCAAAGCCTGATCACCTCCCCTTTCGGTCAAAGTAACGTAACAGAGATAACATGGCAAAAGGTACCCTAAGGCCAAAGAACATTGCTGATGGACTAACAACCTCAGCTAAAAAGCAGACTTTTCAATAACCACAAAGCCAGGTGCAACAGTAAGATTAAGGCCCAGGGGCGGCCATGGACCCTCCCATCTGTTTTATCTACCTCACGTGCCCGGGAGTCACCGAGTCACCGGCAGGACTCACAACATCCATGCCACAAGTCAGAGAATTCCAAACCTGTGATGTAGCAACAACTACAGGCAGTCCCCAGGTCGCTTTTTAACTTACGCAAAGCAAGCGCGTTCACTAGAAACTTTACCCTGAATTTTGAATTCCAATCCTTTCCTGGGCTAGCAACAGCCCATAGGCTACCTTCTCTTGACCTTGGCAGTGGTGGTGAGCCCCGCCCCAGCCAGGTCCGGCCCCCGGGGACACACGGGCACCTCCAACAGCCCAGGGCGCTGCACACTCAGATAGGAAATTCGGCAGGTCAGAGATGTGCACTGCAGTCACAGCTCAGGGCATTTCCAACAAGTGACAGGTTACTCCATCACAGCCTGAGGGGCATGACAGATCTTTCCAGGAAAAAGAGTGGAAAATGATGCTTTTGAAACACGATTTTTATCTTTTATGGGTTCCTACAGTAAAAGTAATAACGATTTCTTTCTTTCTTCAAATCCATTTTATTCAAGAATAAAAAGAAAGAGAAAGAAAAAGAAAAAAACTACAACAAAATTTCAGAACACTTCAATCAGGGGCAACAGTGGTACCTACATAGCACACTGTCATCCCCAAATCAAGTAACAGTGAATCAAAACCAAAATTATAATTGAAGGTAATTTATTCCAACATACTTTGGGGTGGAAATTGAAAGCTATCCAAGGAAGTGACTTCCTGCAGTGGGACACCAGGTGACCGAGTCGCAGCTCAGGAGGAGGGGACCACTCAGCCACGGAGGAGGCTGAGACAATGAGGGTCCTGTCCGGGCTCTTCTTCCACATTAAAACAATCCCCAACTGACCTGATTCAGTGTTACAGGATGGCATGAACCTGTGTAGACACCAGGGAAGGCAGGCACTTTCTTCCTGAAGCAGTCTTGAGGAAGTACTATTCCTGCACCAAGGGGAAGAAAAGGAAAACTCCGTTAATGCTCAGAGCACAAGACTCAGCACTGTGGGTCATTCACCCTCTAACAACTGTATCTCCACGGCAGCTGTCTTACTTTAGTAACGGAACACACAACAACACTTTAAAGACAGAGAACATCAATCATTAAAATCAACGACACTAGCCCGACATGGTGGCACACGTCTGCAATCCAAGCACTCTGTAGGCTGAGGCAGAAGGATGACCTTGGATCCCAGGCCAGCCTGGGTGATACAGAGAATTCAAGGCCACTCTGAACTGCATATTGAGACTCTGTCTCAAAAAACAATAAAACCCATGAAAAGCAAAAGGTCATCTGAAGCTCTGCAGGCCTCTTGTTCAGCTTTTTCATTTCACTGGTGAGGAAGCTAATGCCAGACAGGTCGTGCTAGGACTCAATGACAACATGGGTGTCGTGGCACAGACTCCAAACCCAACCCTGCCACTTCCAGGCCAGTATTCTGTACATCATAGTTCATTCTGCCTTCTTTTCACAGACAGGGGAAATAACAACAACAACAACAACAAAACTGTTATTGCTCTAGGTATATTAGTGAAGCACTGGAAAAGAAATGTACCACAGAGTTGATTAAAATCAGAAAAATCATTTCCTCAAAGATCATACTCCAACCTCAAACTATTTGGCAAATGCGCTGAATATTTAAATGTTTTTATTTATGATTCAATTTTTCACTATGAGAACACCAGCATGAGTCATGAAATCTAGATTCTGAGCTCTCTTAGCCCCATTCTTGAATTACTCCATCTCTTCTTTGGTCCCAAGACACCTTTATTCAAAAATGAGGTGTTGTGACCAGTTCCCAGGGGCTTCTGACTCTAACACGTGCCTAAGAAGTGTTTCGTCTTCAGCAGCAGTCTGGGTTTTTCGTTGTCTTTTTGGAGACAGGGTCTCACTATGTAGTTCAGCCTGGCACTGAACTCACTGGGTAGGCCAGGCTGGCCTTGAACTCACAGCCACCCTCCTCCCTCTGCCTCCTAAGTGCAACAGTCTGCTTTTCTAAGCAACTACTTTGTGTCACATAGCTCCATTGTTGATCTATTTAATCATATTATTATAATAGCCCCCCCATCAGTTAATTATTCAAAAAGCTACCCTTGATAGTCTTATTTGGACATCTGTCTCATATCCTGGTGGGTTCTTATTTTATAGGAATCCAGCTAGGGGTGGAAAGAAAGGTGTTCTTTATAGATAGCCTACTGAGTGTTTTCTAGGAAAAACAAACAATCATTTCTTCAAACTGCTGATTCAGTTATTAACCAAAAGGTTTCTGCTACTCACTTAGCAGGTGGCAGCCACAGACCAGCTTAATGAAATGGAAGGTCTTACTCCTGAAACACGGAGAACGACCATATTTCAGAATTCAACTGACAACAGCAGAAGAGGAAGAAATGGGGCCTTCCACACCGTTACACCAGAGTATGGCTTTATTATTTTATATACATTAGCAGATACACACAATTATCTGCAACACATTTAATTTGGAGCAAAATGATGACAAACACGTAACTGTCACCCGCCTCAAGAACTAAGTGTAAGTCAGAGGTACAGTTCTGCTAATCTGTCCTCTTCTTCTGCTGCACGCTGGTCACCTCCCAGCCTTCTACCTTTGCAATCCCTTATTTTATCACTTTTTAAAAAGTCTATCACATCTCTCCACAATACTATGTGCCACACTGCTTGTTTGCAAAAAGTCTGTATCAAATGGCTCCTCTTAAATGATTTGACATTTGCATTCAATATTATCCACATTGCTGCCTGTGGCTGGCTGCAGGACACTGTGTGTGTACATGTACCATGCTTTAATTATTTACCCTCATCACGAGATCATGCTTTTGTTTTGCATCATAAACATTTATGCTAGCAAAGTTTCTTTTTTCTTTCTTTCTTTCTTTTTTTTTTTTTTTTGAGACAGGGTCTTGCTATGCAGTTTAGGTTGGCCTTGAACTCACAGTGATCCTCTTGCCTCAGCCTCCTGAATGCTAGGATTACAGGTGTGCACCACCACATCCAGCTCAGGAAAGTGCCTCTTAACCCTCACACGTCAGTTTCTTGGAAGTATATGCCTGAGTCAAAAAGCATCTGTTATATTCAATTTTTCCTGACGATACTAATTTTTATTTCCTCCAAAGTGGTAATTCATAATCCTACAAGCAAGTCAGTCCATACTAATCCACGTCTTCTGCAACATTTAGTGACCCCAAATTGTTAATTTTAGGGTAGAAAATGGCACTTCAGCCCTACCCTACTTCGCATTTTCCTGCTGATTACTAATGCTGAGCATTCTTTCCTATGTGTTGGCTAACTCGTGCTTCCTCTTTGATGAAATGCTTACATGTACCGTTTGCTCACTTTCCTCCGGAGTTATTTGCTCATTTCTCACTGTTTCATAGAAATTTTATATGCATTTTGGACGCAGATTATCTGGTTTTACCAGTTCTGAATTACCAGGTGCAGGTAAATGTGGAGACAAAGAAGCAGAAGCAGAAACAGCAGGAAGCAGAGGACTGGAAAGACCAAGCTAGAGCACCAGAGCTCTTCTTTACCTATTTTGTTTGTTTTGCTTTTTTGAGACAGGATATCACTCCACGCTTCAGGCTAGACTCGAAGTTACTATGTAGCCCAGGCTGGCCATCCTGCTTCAGCCTCCTGAGTGTGCAGCACCACGCACTGCTCTCTAGATGTGTTATAACAGCAGTGTAATCGACAGACATCGTCAGGGACCAGAAATATAAAATGCTGTATAATCAATCTAGCTCAATAATTTTCATTTTAATGTAAATTCAGTCACGAACAAATGCTGTGAAATGATTTCAGTATATTACAATTACAATATGCAATGTAATTTTCAGGAACTGCAGTAATAATTACACAGAGTTCCCATTTTGACCCTGATATTTCAGTCATATTTTAACATACATTTCTGTGTCATGCTTTACTTGCCTCCAATTTAGAATAACTCACTTAAATTGTCAAAGGGGTGAGTTTAAATGTATATGCACAAATGTGCTAAACCTGATGTTCACAACTAAATTATATAAATTAGAACGACATAGAGACTCAAATCTCAGACTGTGCTAAACAGTCAGCTACACCTTGAGTCTCTGAGTTGACATTCCTACACTTAACACGCAAACTGTGCTGAGCAAATTCTAAGGAACTTCGAATCAATGATCTTCGGCTTGAGGATCAATGAGAAATAGATCCCCCAATAGTTCTGAAAGATTTTTAGGAGTCTCTCTTCAAATTAGACAGTTAAATTAGACAAAGTAGACAGTTAAATGAACTGGTAATTTTCTACCAGCACATTTGGATAAGCAGTTTTATAACGGTCCCGTGGCTTCCCAGGACTCCTGGTAGACCATGTCATGAAAGGCATCAGGAGAAAAAGACAGCAAAAGCCACATAAGATCTGTGCCTCTTTACATGCTGACCCGATTCCTACACAAGCAATCAGGAAAGAAGTCCAGACCTTCTCAGGGTGGCTGCGCGCTCCTGATCTCTAATTCCAGGGACACACCAAGTCTAACTGTGCCGCCACTTTGCTGGAGGTTAAGCACCTACTCAGACACAAGGTGGCCACTCTCGTGAGCCTCACTTCCGCCTTCCACATCATTCCTCCTCCGTCATAGCACAGCCACTGGCAGATCCATGTCCAAGTATTAGAAAACGGCCCACCACACCAGCATCTACCCCACACACCCCTCTAGGGGACGGTCAAGTCTTTTCACTTCCTTTGTGGCAAATGTCACAAATGTGTTCGCCTGTATGCAAGTAGCGCTTCGATTCCAATCGTGCTCTCCACACTACTGAAACATGAAGGTGACCAATCACCTACAAGCTGTTAAATCAACGGCCAGTCAGTTCTCATCGTTGTTAAACTGTCAGCAGTGTTGGGCAGGTCCTATCACACTGACATGCGTGCTTTCCCCCACTCAGACTCTTGATTTCACCCCATCTCACCACCATGGCACTTACCTAGGAGTTTTTATTGGCTTCTCCCCTCACCCTTGACCTCTAAAGTCCAACTTCTTACCTTTTCCCTCTAATCTATCAACTATACTCATGACCACCTAGCATCTGACCACCTCTCACCACCTCCACAGTAACTACTATAGTCAGAGTCTGTATCATCTTTCACATGGGTTTTGGCACAGTTTAGCACTGACCTCCCAACTTCAGTCTGCACCCTGTTCTCTTTTCTTCTCATCAAAGCAGCAAGAATGATCCAATGCATAACCCGTGCAATGTACTATCAGCTCCCCTCTTTCCCCAGTGGCTCCCCATTTCACTGAGAATAACTGACTTTGGTTTTTGAGACACAGAGTCACCTACACAGTCAAAGTTGGCACTGAACTTGCTATGCAGCCAATGTGGCCCTGAAGCCCTAATCGCCCAGCCTCAACCTTCCACGTGCTGAGGTTACAGGTGCATGCTGGGATGACATGTTTCTGCCACGATGCTCAGCAAAGGTCAAAGTCTTGTTTGTTCTGGCTGTTTTCCTTTTTTAAGAAGATGGTTTATCAGAAGATGGAGAAAAGGGGGGAAGAGAAAGATGACAGAAGGCTACTCAAAAAGTAGGGAACATTTACAAGCAAAATACTCCCAAGTCAAAATTTTTTCAAGGGTCATCAACTTTGGCCCCCATGGCGCCCGCTTCTTCCTGACTGCTACTTAAACTGTCTACAGGCAGGTCTATCGCTGCCTCGTGACTCGTACACCTACTCTTTGCCTGACAAGCCCAAGCATGAGACCACCTCTGCGGGCATCACTCGCCCTGATCTTCAGATCACTGCTCAAACATCTCCTGGCAAAATCCTTCTAATCCACTTAATAATCATGGGACAGCCATTAAGCTCTCTACTTAAAATAATCCAAAATGTATTGAAAAGACATTATAAAAATACTAACTTGAAGACTATAGTTTATCCAGCAGCTAATACATACTTCCAAAAACTTGAAGTTATTAATACAGTAAGGAGTTCTCCAAAAATTTCAGTTTTAAATTCTGACAATCCACAGAGTGCCCCATTTACTTTCCACTAACTGCTGTCACATTCAACAACAGGTGGCTGGCGGGCACACATCAGCAAACACAGGACAATATAAAAACATTCATTCCAAACTGGTTCAGACAGAGAGACAAGTGCTCTGCAAGGGAACAGAGTCCATAAATAACAGGCAGATATTTTTACATGTTTTAAGTATTTTGGCTGGAAATCATTGCGAACTTACAGAACAGGTGTAACTGCTATACAAGAATACAGAAAGTCGCCCCCTTTATCATTTGTGCACATGCATCTTTTCCACTTTGCTGACTGTCACAGACACACGCTGTCCTTCCTCTTCAGAGCCAGCAGAGGATAAACTAGACAGACTACAACCTTTTGCACCTTTGCTTCCACATTCACTTCCTTAGGGATAATCTTTCCAAACAAAGCACACATGCAACCTCAGCCAATTTGACCTTGTTATAACATTTCCTCTTCTCTGTATTCCGATTTTCAATTGTTCCAGTAATATCCAGCATGGGATCTAGTTGGGGTCAGGCAGCAGGGTTTGCAGTTCTCTGTCTTAAGCTTCCTTTACTTTGGAATATTTCCACTGCTTGTCTTCATCTCTCCATGCATTAATCAAAGAGCACAGGCCTGGGCTGGGGATTTAGCTCAGCGGCATAAGCGCCTGCCTGGCCAGCACGAAATTGTGAGTTCAATCCCTTATACCAAATAAAAAAATAAAGAGCACAGGCCTCCTCCCCACCCTGCCCATTTTGGACTGCCTATATTTCTTCCGGACGAGACTCAGAACATGCAGTCTTGGCCAGAATACTTGACAGGAAATGATCCTGTGTTCTCTGGAGGTGTCCTATCTGGAGCCTCAGGGGGTCCACCTGCCAATACTTGTTGGATCTCCTCAACAATATAATCACATGCAATCCACTAGGACCCTGGATCCCATCCCTGGTCAAAAGTTCCCCTTGATTTTGTTATGATTCTTGTACTTAATCTTTACCACGCTAATTTTCCAACTTCTTTGCTTATAATTCACACACTTATTTACCAATTTATTTTCAGTATGGATTAATTGCTATTTTAAATGATTCATTATTATACTTACTTGAGAATCAAATTATTCCAGATTTTACATAGTGAAAGTGCCAACAGACTTCCTGTGACATGCTCACATTAAAAACATCAAACACACACACATTTTAAAAATTCTTGTTTTTAACATTAAAAAGTATCTGCACTCACCTGATATATACCTTACCCTTCCCTGGAACCAGCTATTTTTCTAGGAACTTTAGAGTTCCTTTGAGTTGGAACAGTAATAGCAAGATTTGGGAGTTAAGTGTTCTCCTGATTTTTCAGCCTTTTTGTAGGGCACAGCTACAAAATGCATGAGATCCATACACCTACCTATATCTCAGTTCTTAGGGTTTGTGTTTAGATGTCCCAGTGAAGTTTCATGCAGTCATAGGTGGGGCTTTCCAAAGATAGCTGGATCTAGAGTGCATGACGCTGGGGCTGATTCATGGTGCAATGCTAGGATTAAGGGTGCTAGAATTAAATTAGTCCAGTGATTGGTCCCGCACCCATCCTAAGCCTGGTGGCCTAGACAGAGTATAAAGGGGCAGAACGAAGTTGCTAACAGTTTGGTACCTTCTGCCTCCTGTGAACTGTTTGTCCTCTGCAAAGTGCCTCCCCCTGCTGTCCTTCCTTGGAGCCAGCCAACTCTGGACTGAAACCTCTACAAACTGCAAGCTGAAATAAACCTTCCCTCCCTTAACTCTGGATGCTGGGTATTTTGTCTCAGCAACTAAAAAACTAATCAAGACACCCTTATGTATGTATCTAGGCATACATACAGATGCATACAAATATGTGTTTAATCCATATACACATATACATGTACATGTATTTAATATATGGACACATATAAGTGCATGTGTTGGTTTAAAATAAAGAATTCACATTCAATTCCGACTTATTCCTTTAATATTTAATTTTGTCTCCTCCAACCTATAATTGAAGCTTTTCCTTCCTCAGGGAAAACCCTTCTCCAACAACTTCAAAACATCTACCCACCCTCAGTACACCTAAAACCGTCCCAGGAGTAGTTTGTCCATATAACATATAAACATAATAGATAAGAGTTCAGGATTGGTTTCTAAAGCTTCCCTCTCACTATCACCCAAGCTGAGGGTAAATACTGAAATACATATTAATAAATTACTTAATAATTTATAATAAATAATTACTAATAAATAATTACTCTATATCCCCTTTAATGTGGGCACACTACTAATTTAAAATATAGTCAAGTCCATTTGTTTTAGTGAGTTAGAATTTTTTCAGTTCCCATTCCCATTTGGAAAAGAACAAGCTTTGAAGCATCAAAATATGGAAAAGATACAACTTTGCAGTGGCATCCCCTCCTGCAAACCTCTGACCCCGATACTTCCTTCTTTTTATAAAAGTCAAGCAGATCTATTTATGCTTTATTTTCTCTTTTATCTTATACGAAAAATATACTACACTGACAAACTGAATTCTGGCCAGAGGAAGCTCTTTCCACAGTATTTCATAAGACCAGTAATAGCAAGTACCAAAATGTCATACCAAAGCCAGACAGAGATTAAGAGAAGAGAAAACTAGAAATCCACCTCCTTTATGAATACAGGCCAAAAAATTTTACCAAAGTCTTAGCAAGCCAAACCTAGCAATATATAAAAGGAGTTCACATCACAACCAAGTGGAGACTATCCTGGAAACGTAATGCCATTCAACATTTGAAAAATTAAAATAATTTAGCATAATAACAGAATACAGAAGAAAAATCATATTAACTTCAATGAAAACAAAAAGGCATCTAATAGATGTCAGGCATGGCAGCGCATGACCGTAATTTCAGTACTTGGGAGCTGAGGCAGGAGGGCTGCTGCAAGTTCAAGGCCAGCCTGGGCTACACTGTGAGTTCAAGGCCAGCCTGGACCACATAGCGAGACCCTGTTTCAACCTCGCCATCCCGGCCAAAAAAAAAAAAAAAAAAAGGCATCTGACAGAATCAACCTCCATTTAGGACAAACTCTCTTACTAAACTAGAAATAAAATGAAAGTTAACCCAATAAATAACATCTTTAAAATAGATACAGCTAACATGATACTTAATGGTGAAAGCCTGAATGCTTTCTATCATGAATACTCTACTGAAGTCTTACCCAAGGTAATACAGAAGAAAAGCACAAGATGTACACTGGAAGGGAAGAAATGGAGAAATAAAACTGTTTATGCCAGGAAATAGGGATTATCTATAGAGAAAAATCCCAAAGAATAGACCTAGGAAAGTCTACTATAATTAATGAGGGCACATAGATAGACCAACAGACAGACACAACAACTGACCATTTATAACAGCATTCAAAAAACGAAACACATGGGATAAATTTAAAATTATGTCAAAGATCTGTATTCTGAAAACTACTGCAATAGAGTTGAGAGTTTAGTTGTACCCACCCCAACCTTGAGTATTTACTCTTACAAAGTTGAGGGTAAATACTCAAATACTGTGTTAGTAAATTTCTTAGATTTACTCTGAAATTCAGGGCTACAGAGGTAATGCAGTGGTAAAGCCTGGGTAGTGTGTGCAAAACCCTATCAGGGTGATAAAGGAATGGCAAGCATGTTGTTTTTCTTTTAAGACAAAATATGTTACTGTATGAGTTGTTTTGTTGAATGAAAACCTCAGTATTCAGGTTGAACTGCAGCGTTGGCACTTTGCAGTAAGTACAGTTTGGGGTTGCAGTCTGTGCCCTCATCTCTCAAAGGTTCACCATCACTGCCCTAGGTTCTATCACCAGCACTGGAAAAAACGAGCAAAAAAAACTTAAAAAACTACTCTGAAAATGATAAAACACTGGTAAAATAAATAAAAGACGATGCCAAGATGACCTAAGTAAATGGAGACATTTTCCATG
The DNA here is from genome assembly GCA_004027295.1 of Dolichotis patagonum. Classification (NCBI taxonomy): domain Eukaryota; kingdom Metazoa; phylum Chordata; class Mammalia; order Rodentia; family Caviidae; genus Dolichotis; species Dolichotis patagonum. The sequence goes on from PVJX010004941.1 coordinate 29,109, forward strand.
TTCATACACTGAAAGACAACACAGTCAAGATAGCACTTTTGCTTAAATTTACCTACAAGTTCAATGCAATTTTAACCAAAATTACAGCAAAATTTTTTATTTTCATTTTTTGGATTTCTATCGGATGATTCTAAAATCCACATGGGAAAACGGGGAAATTAAAACAAATTTTGGAAATTTTGACACCAAAGTTGGACAACTCATATTATCTGATTCAAGACTTGCAAAGAAAGCTACAGTTAACAAGAAAGTGTGATACTGGTGAAAGGACAAATCAAGAGAAGAGACTGCGGAAATAAACATGTCAACTGATTTTTAACATTTTAGTGGAAAAAAAAAATTTTTTTTCACCAAACTCTACCAGAACATTTCAACATCCACAGGTAAAAACAGACTATAAAACCAAAAACCTCAACCAACCCAAACAACTCATTATATGCAAAACATCATTCCAAATAGAACACGGATGTAAAGGTCCATCTTAAAAACTGTAAGACTTACAGAAGGAAATGTATTGTAAAATCACTGAGCCAGGCATGGCAGTGCACACCTGCAATCCCAGCAGGTGAACTCCAAGTTTGAGCCCACCCTGGGCAACTCAGCGACTTAGCAAGACCGCGTCTGAAAACTATTTTTAGAAAGGGTGGAGATGAAGCACGTTTTGGTTAGGACATTAATGTACAAGCCATAAAAGAAAAAAAATTGCCAAAATAACCTTCACCAAAATCAACTTCTGTCCTTCAAAAGACAATGTTGTAAAATAAATAAATAAATAAATGCCACAAACTGGGAAAAATTGTTTACAAAACACATACCAAAATACAATATACAACTCTCATAACTCAGTAGGAATAAAGCAAGCAAACTAAGTTTAAAAAGAGCAAGATGTCAACACATGAAAAGATACAGATAGCAAACTACCACAAATGCCAGCCTTTTTATGGATGTATGTTTTCATTTCTCTTGGACATACACTCAGGAATGGAATTTGTAGTTCATAAGGATTATGTTTAAATTACGAACAATTCAGCACTGCCTCCTAAAGGGGCCAGGCCGTTTCACCGGCAATGTCTGAGACGTCTGGGTCTATCCATTCCTACCAAACTCTGCACGGCTAGTTTTGATGTGCAGCCATGCCAGTGAATGCAGTGTTCTGCTACTCTATGGCTTTTTGTTCAACTCCTTTGTCCATTTTTTGACAGGGCTCTTTGTCTTATTATTGAATTGTGAGAATTCTTTATATGTCCTAGTTCAAATTGTTTGCCAGGTATTTGCTTTTCAGATATTTTAGCATCTGTAACTAGCCTTTTATTTTTGTAAATGGTAAAAGCACAATCATTTTGAGAAAATTTAGGGAGTTGTAAATTTATTACTTACTGACTTTTATTTACTTACACACCTGAAAAAAATTTTATTTTTTGTTTTGTTTTTTGAGACAAAGTCCTATTGTATAGTTCAGCCTGGTCTTGAACTCAATTTGTAGCCCAAGCTGACCTTAAACTTAAGGCTGATGCTCCTGCCTTAGCCTCCCAAAATCTGGGATTACAGGCATGTGCTACCACATCCAGGAATAAGTTATTCTTAAAAAAGAAACAGACTGCTCTTTTAAAGTTGACAAAATCAGCATCTACTAATAAACAATCTGGAAATAAAGCAAACTGGCAGTTTCTAAGATCAAAATTTGGAAAACAAGTCCTTGTGTATCTAGTTACAAGTCCTCCGTGGTCTTGTGCCCCTATTAGATGCCCAGACAGGAAAGCTAAAGTTAACAGAGGAGAGTAACACGCGGCAGCCCTTCCTCCTGCAAGTCCTTATTGCAACTGGACCTCTGAATTACAGACATTTCAGACTGGGATACACTGTTACCACTTTTTAAATTACAGAGAAGGTTTTAAATGGAACCTTCACCTTGATGGAAAGGTAAAGAAATTCAACCAAAGAGTAATTACACAAAAGGCTAACTCTTATGATGCTTTTCAGTGAGATCTGACAGTCAAATACATATAATCAAATAATAGACAACATACCCTTTTGCTGACAGCACAGATGCTTTATATAAGACTTCTTACCAGTGCTTAGTCATTCTGAGATCATCTCCCCTAACTTTAAGGGGCAAAAATCACGTGCTGGCATCTTTCACATTAAATAAAGCATATTCTTTTTTTTTTCTTTTCAAATCTATTTTGTTTCAAAGAGAAAAATGAAGAAAACAAAATTTCAAAACACATCAATCAGGGGGCAACAATGGTACATATACTTCACACTGGCATCCCCAAATCATTTACCCAGAGCACAAGACATCTGCGTCCAATTGTCCAAACAATAAAATACATTCTTAATGAAGTATAAAATACCAATACAGAACTTGTAAAAAATAAAACAAACACTGCTTCCACAAAACCAATTCTTCTCTTCCTTTCCCTAACCAATGACTCAAAAATAATCAAGATTAAGAAGTGCCCATCTTTTCAGATACTTTCTATGGTAAAGAAACAATCCATATGAAATATATGTCTACACGCACTATATACCGCATTACCATTCTAAGAAGTTTAAAATAAAAGACTGTTTTGTTTGTTTTTCTGTTTGTCTGTTTGTTTGAGGCAGGGTCTCACTATGCAGTCTGCTCTTGAACTCACTCTGTAGCCCAGGCTGGCCTCGAAATCAAGGTAAACTCCTGACAGCCTCCCAGTGCTGGGATTACAGGCATGTGCCACCACACCTGGCCAAAAAAGACATTTTGAAATGAAGCCTGTTATAGTCAAGGTACTACAAAATACGAATCAAAAATAAAAAACTTGAGTCAACTAAGATAAGAAATAAATTAAAATTATATTCTCTGAATGTGGTTAAAAGTCTTGCATGGATTTTAAGAACAGACAGAACATACTCTGTAAGAGACACTCCTTGATGGGCTGGAGCCCCGCACTCAACCCCTCTGCTCAGGCAAGTCACACCAAGCCCTGCACTGCTGAAATGGCGAGGCCAGTCCACAACGAACACCGCTTCTAACTCCGCTTCTGCCAGCACCCCACTCCTACCTGAGACTGCAGTGCCTCACGGAAACCACAGGGCCTCTGAACTTCCCGGGGCAAGGAGTCCACATCTACATCACCCGGCTCACCAAACAGGAGGCGTTAACAGTCCAACACCTGAGGTGCACCTTGCTGATCCAAACAAACCAGGAAAGGGGGCACAGCAGGGCACTACGGTGCCTGAAACAGGCTGTGGGCACGTCTCAGCATCTGGCGTCTGCCCCCCACCTCTGCAGCACACCTAACGTGTCCAGACGGTGGACAGTGGTACAGGTAGAGTCTTTCATCTGCTCTGCGCCTTGCTTCTTGTCTCAAAAACATAGAATCGCTTCATCTAGTTGTATCTGGCAACTAGAGGAAATAGATCAGGAGATAAACTAATAGCTGTGCTATTGCAAACTGGCTGTATCATATTCACTTTGTTATCTTCGTAACAGGAGCAAAAGGAGGCTCTGGAACTGACTGAGGTGACCTTCCCTGGTCATCACGGTGTAGGGAAGTTGCTAGAATACCTCTGGGGCTAGGAAGACCAGGAAAACCCTCTGGGCAGTCACCAGGAACATCAGCACAATTGCCCATGGTTAACTACCAGGACTCAGACACTCGGGGTGAGAGCTGAGGCAGCATGTCAGGAGCAGAGCCCTCGGAGGCCAAGACCCCAGCACAAGGAGGAGCAGAGGGTGGACATGCAGATCTGAGACTGCAGTCACCACCTATGTCCCCACTTATCACTGGTGTGTAACGAGCACTCCTGCCTTTCCCTTTAAATATATTTTCCTTTCATTTCTTCCTCCTTTTCCCCACTCATGCAGATGGCAAATCAGCAGGAGTTATATTTAGGCTGTAAAATATTAAAGAAAATCGCACTGGAACCGGAGATGGCACCACACCCACGCTGGTCGTGCTGTGACACCACCTCTAGATTCGGCACCTCTGCTCACACTGGGATTTCGTTTCACAGGAAAATGGCTTCAGCAGGTAGGTAGGAAAACAGGGTTCTTTCTACATGGTAATGGGGAAGGGAATGAGCAGAAAAGAAGAGAAAGAAAAGGAGTGGCTAAGCTAGCAAGAGAGCTATCGTTCCACACTCCTAGGGAGCTCGTCAGCTTCTGATTTCCTCAACTTTGGGAATGGCCCCCAGCACTCGGAGGTCGAGTTCAAGGCCACAGGTAAACATCACAACTCTGCATGCATGTCCTGGCTCCAGGAGAGACACAGACCTGACTGGAAACAGGATAATCTAATACTTTCTTGCTTATACATAAATTGAGCCACGCATGATCATACAGACCTGTAATCTCAGAACTCTGGGAGGCTGAGGCAGGAGGATTACAAATTTGAGCACAGACTTGGCACCTCAGTAATTTACCAAGACCCTGCCTCAAAATAAAGTCTTTTAAAAGGCTAGAGATGTAGCTCAGCGTAAGGGTCCTAGGTTCAATGCCCAATACTTCCAAAAACACAACAAAAGAGAAATGTCCAGCTCTGCTTCTGTCTCTGAGCTTCTCATGTTTAATTCATCATTCAGTTGCCAGGACAAGTCCCAGAAACACCTTCTCCCTCTTAAACCTAGTGAATGTCAGCTGACTGCAACCAAAAACACGCTAATATGACTTCAAGGAAGTAATAAAATATGGAAGGTTCTCATTTTAATGTACCGTCAGCAGGCATTTCCTTGCTTCCTCTTACCCGGCTCAGCAGGACACTTTTGCCTGCATTGTGGTGACATTAGAATTCTCATGCCTAACATGCTTTTTCACATCCTGCTATTTTGCAAGAGTGCACATTTGCCTGACACTGAAGTCGCTCGTTTTTAGCAGCAGTTCCCTGTCAAAGGCGCTGCTGTCAGGTATCAGCAATTCCTGGCATCTCGTGACGCCTGCCCAGGCCAAGAACGCCAGCGACACGACTGCTGATTAACGGGGAAGTGATTTTCCCCTGAAAAGATATCTAATGCAAACAAAAGGTGACCAAACCCCACCTGTCTCTGCAGATCCTGTGCCTCTGCTTCTTGTCTCCCCACGGGCCGTGGCAATTTCAGTTCCAATGTTAACATTACCGTGTTTATAACTCACATTACAGGACAAGGGCTTGCTTCCGGCTCATTCTGATACCTGCGCTCTTCCACTCCTGCCTATTCTGCAGTCCCAGCCCCAGGTTCAGCTCCATTATCGCACTCACATCTCTGTCTGGACACCTGGAGAGGTCCCCAGTCCAGCCCTTCTTGTCTTCTCCTAGCACTGTGACATCTGCTTTCACTTTTGGTCCCAATCCTGAGGACTGGTAGCACATCGAGAGTCCGGGACCCACAGACAGAATTCTTGGGGCCACCCATATAAATACGGACCCAGGGAGGTCCCGTCCACTGGCCTTCCACACAGACACACCCTCCTCGGCCCGGGCCTGCATGCTTCTCCACCTTGGATTCCCAGGAACCACAGTGGAGCACAGGGGCCTCGGGCTCCTTACCTGATGCAGGCCCAGCTAGGCTGGCTCTCCCCCAGCACAGCCTAAGCATGGACCCCTACTCCGTACTGCCACACAGGAGTGTCTGCCTTCTACTGACACTCAGGTACCCTGTCTCCTACTGCACCTGTGACAAGGCCCCCCCAAATCCGCAGACACAGCAAAATAGGTAAGCTTACACGGTTTAGAAATATAACAAGTAGATAAATAAAAGAGAAATGTATTTTCTACATCATATAAACTGGAAACTTTGCATTGCAGCACTATTAAAATGATGATACAATACAGAAACAGGTCCTGGACGTTTACATGCAAACTTTTATTTTTCAATCATCAGATTGAAAGTTTTAAAAATAGAGAAAAGACAATGACCACACTATATTTTCTAAACATATTATGTCACAGCCTAACAGGAAGTGACTATCCGATTCCCAAGAGTTTTAGCAGCAAGTTCTTGATACAAAACACGTAAGGTGCAGCACAACAATAAGATATATATTTTCAGTTTCTGGCCATATAAGTTAGTGCCTCTTTCAATTAATCAATGCTAAATTCCTTTTTTTTTTTTTTTTTTTTAGACAGGGTATTGCTATATAGCTTAGACTGGCCTTGAACTCATGATGCAGCCCAGGCTGGCCTTGGACTCTTGATCTTCCTGTCTTAGCCTCCCAAGTACTGGGATTACAGTCCTGCGCCAGCCCACCCAGCTAATGCTCACTTTGTCTTTACAAAACTCATTAAGTTTCTAATTCTATTTAGTGCCCCCAAAAGGGATTCTTACTACATTCTCCAGAATTTAGAACTGCTGTTATTATACTCTCATTAAAGCTATTCCCCATACTTCCTTTCTTTACAACCCCAATTTCCACCTAAACAACATGAGGCAAACAAGATTATCTTCACAGCAGGGAAAAAATATCAAGGATTCCAGGGTCCAAGGACCAAAGTATATATTTACCTTGAGCACTTTACAAAGCCAGCTGCAGGAAGGGCACACACAGCAGGCAGTGTGGAGCCCCAAATCCTGGCTAGGAGGAGCCCAGAGTGGCAAAACAGATGCTGCAACTACATCGTTTAATAATTATCTACTCACAACCTAAACTGGTCCTTCCATCAACTCCTCTGTAATGGGAGCTCTTTAAGGAAAGCGATGGCATTTTATCAGCTTAATATCTGCAGCACTAACAGTGGACACAACAAATTCCTGCTGAATGAAGACAACACATCAAGGGCTCTGACGGCAGGAATGGGAGTCCAGCACACTGAGTTCATCCTGCAAAAGAACCACTGAGGAACATCACCCACTCGGGACAACTTCAGTGTAAGGCCACGTGTAACGTGAGTTCTACAAAGTCCCTTTTCCAAAAACAACCCCTACTGGCGAATAACCCCAATGCAAAATGCCTCGTACATCGGGGAATGGTTTAAGCTTATCCTCTCACCAAACAATTATTTTTCCTGTATTCTAAATTTATATTCCCCAACCTTCCCATCACTCCAATATCCTATTTAATATTATCTTTTAGAGGCCCGTTTTAGCACTTGTTTATTTTGGTAGGACTTCTCTGTATTTCCAGCATATGGAAACAAATTAGTGGGTAATATATTCATCTTCTGAATTCCTGTTCAAAAATATGTTTCTCTGATTTGCAACAGAAGTCACAGCTAGTTGAACACTCATGAAGAAAACAAATTTCTGATGGGAAAATAATAGTTTACAGTTTTAACTGTAATTCTAAACAAATTGTAAACAAATTGTAAACAAATTTCTGATGGGAAAATAATAGAATTACAGTTTTAACTGTAATTCTAAGAAGCCAGAGAATTCTTTACTAACGTCATTGTTTTACCATCTTTAATTATTTTACAAAAACAAGATACTTTAATAGATCCCTTAATGATACCAGATGATGGAATGCAAGTATCTAACTCCAAGCCTGTGCACATGACTCACTTCTGTCACTCAGAAGGGTGAGACACAAACACGAAAATATGCATGGACATCAGCACAGCCAGCATGCTACAGAAAAGCATTTCTGCACTTTAGCAAAGCTCCAGAGAGCAGAGAGAGATGTAATTAATAACTCCAGCCATTCTCCACATTAAGTAACACCAAAGGACGGTAAAATGCACTCATTGTGTTCCATTAAAATAACACCTTCACTGGAGTGTAATGCTGCACTACCTGGTGACAACAGGATAGGCAAAGCAACTGAACTCTTTGTTAACTGGATGTCAACAAGCAAAGCAGGAAGAAGAAGGTCTGGAATGTGAGGCTTGTTTAGATGACCTGTCGGTGGTGAAGCCCAGCACAGTCCAGACATGGCTGATTATTAATGACAGGGTGGCTGGTGGGGTTGGAGGCATGTACCAGCAGAAGAGCGAAGCCTAGAATGTGAGCCTTGCGTAAGGCCCCAGGACAGTGAAAAAGAAAAAGTAGAAAGAAAAGAGCAGAGAAAAACAGAGTTAAGTCAAACCGAGGAAATTCAAAGTGCATGAAAATTGAGAAAAAAAGATAATAAATTTTCTAAGAAAAATACAGTATGTTTCTCCAAGCTATGAACTGGTCCCTTCAGAGAGACAAGGAGGTCATCTTGCCCTGCCCTGCCCTGCCCTGCCCTGCCTTGCGTAGCATTGCCCCAACCACAAAGGTACCTGTGGCAGACAGCGGTGGCCCAGATGCCATGAGAAACTCCTGCCTCCGCCTGCCGGAGCAGACACCCAGGCCAACCTCGGCGGGGTGATGCAAGCGAAGACAAGCCAGGAATCACCGACCTTATTTACTCTGGTGACTCAACTCACAGAGCAATCCGGGTCTCAGTGGAGAAGGGGGTGGGGAACGCAGATAAATGTTATGATGCATTTTTCATTAGTATTTATTGCACAACCAATGCTAACACCGAAGATTTCCTGCTCATGACAGGTTTGACAAACACTTCGGGAAACCCTCAGGACTGGATTTGAGGGAGCCAGCGGCATGGACTCCCGCCACTCACACTGGGGCTCTCGCCCTCCTCCTCACCTCCTTCCCCTCGACTCCTATCACTGCATCCTGTCCCTTCCTCCCGCTTGTCCTGCAGCCTCCAGGGACCCACCACGGTCTCACAGCAGAGCTCAGCTCCACAGCGGCAGCATAACTCCACAATGTTTTTTCACTCAAAGTAAGGCTTTCAACACACTGGCACTTCAGAAGCAATGAACAGCAATGCACCAGTTTTCATCTTGACCAAAGACATAACTCACCTCATTTAATTCTGGATTTATCAAATTAAATGAAATATATAAAGCTCATACCATTAACACAACAAATTATTTAAACAAACAACAAAAAAGAACATACTGAACATTTCTATTGGCAAGCCCCACGTCCCTGAATTCAACCAACCTTGCACTGGAAACTCTTCAAAAAACATTAGGCTTGTGGTGCATCAGCAGAGTGTTTCCCCAGCACGCACAGGCCCTGGACTGGATCCCAGGCACCATAAAAACAAACACACACACACACACAAACTGCATGAGTACTGATACATACAGAGTCTGTTTTTCTTGTCATCACACTCTAAATCATACTGCATAACAACTATTTGCATAGCATATATATGGTATTGGATACTACAGGAACCTAAAGGTGTGTGAACTGCCAGCAAATACAGATCTTATCATTACTCAAAAAGACAGGAGCGTCCTTAGATTTTGAGATCCTCAAGGGCCCCAGAACCAATCCCACAGGTACTGCACTGCAGACTGGAAAACAGCACAAGCATCCCTACCTGCAGGATGTAACACTGGGTTAGAACAACTCATCCCATACTTTTCCACTGCAAATTTGTACTTAGCATAATAGTAGCTGGCTCTGTACCTCAGTAGCTATACAGGAAACAATCTTTGTGTTTACCTACTTGGTATGATGAACCGCAAAATATGTGCATGCGTGCAGAAGTGCCAAACTGTGATTTTTTACCCACACAATGCTCCATCTAACAGGCCCTACGTATCTTTACCTGAGCATCACAGGGGGTAAAATACACCCACACCACTCTTCTGTTCTGCAAACATGTATTTTATCATACACAGAATGTGGGTGTGACTCACAGTAGGAAAAGCAGAAACCCACTTGTGTATTCATCCACGTGGCAGCTGAACAGCTAGGTGTGTATGGCAGACCCAGGAGATCCCAAGCAGCAACAAATGAGCTTTACCCATGAACTACTCATCACTAAATCCTGTGAGTTCAAGATTTGTTCTTAAAAAAGAGTGTTTTGATTTTTTGGTAGAGGTAGCCCAGTTCAGTACAATGGCACGTGAAACACCAGATCTGCAAGTTCTGGAAGAGGCTGAAAGTGAATCATTAGATTCTTCATGCCTGGATGATGAAGATGACAATGACTTTGACAGTGGCCATGTGAGACTGACACGGAACAAGAATCAACTGATACAGACACAGGGAATGCAGACTTCCTTCATTCAGGTGACAAAGAAAACAGCAATGTGAGGACATATTTGACTAGTCCAAATGGTACAAGATGGCCATGCAACCAAATGGAATGATCCAAAGTCAGAATGAGGTCCAAAAATACAGTGAGGATCTTGGCAGGGGTAAAAACCTATTAGATGAAACGTCAGCACTGCCATTCAATGTTGGAAACTGTAACAGGTGAAATACTACAAGATACTGTCAAATACACAAATGCTGAGATACAAGTGAAACACTGTGTACCAACAGCCACACTCAAAGATGCAGTTACTATGGCATCTCACTAGGTGAACTGAAGGCATTGATAGGTCTGGTGTGCTCCTCAGGGCTGCCCATTGGTAATCACAGGAATGTGAAAGACTTATGGCACAGCCACGGGTGTGAACTAGAGGTGTGCAGAATAACAGTGACACTGAAGAGATTTGGTTCCTTCTAAATTGCCTGAGGTTTGATGACAAAACCATCTGCCAAGAAAGAAAAAGAACTGATAATCTGGCTGCTACTTGTACAAGGTTTGAAGATTTGTGGGTAATTGTCAAGCAATTTACACACCATCTGAATATGTAACTATTTATGAACATCTTGTAGCATTTCATAGTTTATAGATTCAGGCAGTATATTCCTCAAAAACCTTCAAAATATGGCATACAAATGTATACCCATGTAGATGCAGAGACTTATTATACTTTCAATTTGGAAATTTATCTGGAACTCAGGCATCAGGTCCTTATTCATATAGTAATAAACCAAATGATGCTGTGAGTACACCTGTTGCTCCCATTGCCCAAACTAATCAGAATGTGACATCGGACAACTGGTTTACCAGTTTCCAACTACATTTGCTAACACAACGCAAGCTGACCAAGCAGGAAACTGTGCTGAACAAAGCAAAAATTCCAAATGAAGTGTTGTCATTTCAAAACAAAGAATTACAGAGTACAACCTCTGGATTTCAGAAAGCTATAACAAATGGCCTCACCTATGGTAAAGAAAAACAAACTGGTACTGCTGGTATCAACACTGCACCATGACAGAAAAACTGATAGGGAAAATGGGAAAATGGAAACCTAAGGTGGAAACTTTCTACGACAAAACCAAAGGTGGGGGAGATACTGTTGATGAGTTAATCAGCAATTATAATGTCACTTGAAACACAAAACACTGGCTAATGGTTGTGCTTTACTTGATCCAAAACATGTGTGGTATAAACAGTTTAATATTTTATAAAGAAAATAACAAGTGCAAAATATTACAGAGAAACTTTCTTAGAAGATTGGGACTGAAGCTCATAAAAGATCACTTACAGCAGAGGAAAAACAAAGTGTTTCTGCCCAGGGAACCACACAAAAAAACTGTGGAGCACACCAGTGAGCTGAAGAGTGAACAGCCAGGCGCAGCATCACAAAGACCTACTACCACAACAGGAAAACAAAAAGACGTCAGCTGTGCCTTACAGCAGGAAGGGGCAGGGAAACAAAACATACGTGCTATCAGAGTAAGCCATACTTGTGCATGCAACATGCAGTTGTCAAGTGCGACAGTGGAATCAAAGATTATTTTCTGTGGTGGACTTTTGTATTTACACTGTAGTTCACATAGGTTTTTATTTCTGACATTATCTTTTAGGTTTTGTAAACAAGCGAACAGCTGATGTGAAAATGCTGAAATCCATTCTATGCACTCATTTGATATTTTATTGATATTTTATTTTTCTGCTAAGCACATTGAAACATAGTAGGAAGCTCCTGACAAAACAGGAAGACAAAAGAGGTGACAAGCATGGCCTTCCATACAAGAAGGGGAACCTAAGTTCACATGCTGTTAGTATAAGTGAGACAGGTGCATGGAACACGCAGTTGTCATGTGTGAAGACTGTCTTGGGTGTGACAACTGAAGTAAAGTTTTTTTTAAAATTTTCTTATTTTAAAAACAAAAAAAGGATTAAAAACAGTACAGAATTCTAAAAAAAAAAGAAAGAAAAGAAATAGGAAATTAATACCAGTTAATATAGTGCATATTGTTATCTTGAAAGTAGTTGTTCAGATTATAAGATTTAGGCATGAAAAAACTGATCAGACAGTGAAAACACAACTGCTCTTTTTGATGAACAGAGATGAGTAATACAGTTATCTATCTAGTATACATTTACATATATATATATATACACACACACACACACACACACACACACACACAGAGTTTTCATGGTAGAATTCTATTGCTATTTTCATTGTAGTTCACATAGTGATTTGTTTCTGATGCTGTCCTTAGGTCTTATAAGTACACAGCTGATATGAAAATTCTGATAGTTTTACTCTACACGCACAATACATAAAAAGAATTTAATACTTCATTTTAACTGCTATTTTATGTTCTTGTTATACATACTGTATAATATGCTAAGAACTTCCTGACCAAATAGCAAGACCAGCAAGATGTCAAGTATGTCCTACAAAAAAGCCAGGGAAGCAGAACACACGTGCTGGGAAGCGTAGCCCATGCCTGTGTATGGTGCACTGCTGGCTCATATGGAGGCTGCCTTAGGCAGCACCACTGAAGTAAGATCGTTTCTGCTGTGAGTCCTAGTGGTATTTTCATTGGAGTTCATATAGGAACTTATTTCATGCATATAGAATTTATTCCTATATTCCTTAGCAGAAAAAATATCAATAAAATATCAAATTTATTCCTATATGCAAAAAAGTCAAATGTTGAAAATTTCGATGCTTTTTCATAAATTCAATATTAAAAATTAAATACTTCATTTTTGTGATTTTTTTCCTGTTAAGTACTCAATGTTGAATAAAACTCATAAAATTAAAATTAATAATTCATCCATATATATATTCTAAAGAATAAATGTGGGTATTATATACCCACAATAATGTGTCTTTATGACAAAATCGCTGTTATGTCCCATGGGCTACGAAATTTAAAAATCTAGAAACACCACACCACCCAGCATTCCCTCCTCTTGGTATATCCCTAAAGGGAAGGAAATCACCTCATAAAGACATCTGCACTTCTATGCTCACATCATCCAATTCTGGGAAGAACGTAGGTGCCAGCCCACTCATACATGTATAAAGAAACTGGGATGTGACGCAAAGCATGATCAAAATATACCATAAACACATTTTAAAAACTCATTACATGAAAGACATATTGCTATTAATCCTCCCCTTCAAAATCCTCCCCCTTCACTTCAGAAATTCATCCCATTGTGAACAAAATTCATCCCATTGTTCCTGTCATCTTCTAAACCAATTCTGGGAGGCTTATTGCATGTCTTCATGAAGCTTGATCAAAAATTCGGTGAATGCTGCTGCCAAATGCCATTCAGCAGAAAGGTAAGCTCATCAAATCAGTGTGTCCTTATCCACCTTAATCATCAGATCTGGTACTCAACCACTCCCGGCTGTTCCTCAAAGACCAAATGACCATGAACACAAAAGATCTGAATCAATTCAGGACAACAGGCCGCCACAACAGCACAACTAAAGACCTGAAAGAAGACTGCAATATTGCTTCAGAAAGTGACAAGAAGTCAAGCATGCTGGCACATGCCCATAATCCCAGCACTTGAGAGGCCAAAGCAGGAGGATCAATGTAAGTTCAAGGTCAGTCTGGGCTACACAGCAAGACCAAGGCCAGCCTGTCCTACATAGTGAGGTCCTGTCTCACAAAGCAACAAAAAGAAAGTTGCAAGAACAATGAACCAGTGTGTCAAGGGGGGGGGGGTAAGAAGAATTAACTGTAAAGTGTTTCTTACAGTAAAGATTTTTAAAAATCTGAACAGTCACCATATGTTTCCATCATACCTCATATGTATACATGTGTGTAGGTGCGTAAGTATCATGCATAAGTATCTTACATGCATAACTATCTTACATCATGCATATACCTTAAATATATATCAAAAAATTATCTCTTAAAAATAAGGGACTGGGGATTTAGCTCAGTGGCTTAAGCGCCTGCCTGGCAGGCATGAGGTTGTGAGTTCGATTCCCAGTACCAACAAAATAAAAATAAATAAAAATAATGCATGCAAGGGAAGTCATTTAGAATTTTAACAATAAAATGGTTATAAAATATTTCAGGAACAAAAGTAAGGTTTTCAGGCTAAAAAGCAAGGGGTTTTTTCCCTACTTCACTTCTAATCTTTTTCTTACAAAAATTTAGAGTATTTCTTTCCCCTGAAAAAAAAAAATCCATTCTGATTCACTGACAGTTAAATCAACTGATTCTACAATGTCCTATAATTTTGATGTAAGTAAATTTTATAATTTTCATCAAGGAAATTCTATCGAAGTCTCTGATGTTTGGGACAAATATCATCTCGGGGCTTTCCTAATGACTTCAACAAAAACGTAAAGGACTGTGGTTCCCGGCAGCCCACTCGGTCAGACACCAGCAACTCTGAAACATCCCTGATGGTAGAATCACCATGTCTCAAGCGTCCACACAGCACTCGGAACACGCAGCACCACACAGTCAGGGCATTTATGAGGAAGACTTCTAGAATTACTAAAGATTACAGCACTGCCCTAGCCTACCTGCTGTCTCATCACTTTGGGAAACTAAGAACTAAGTTCCCAAGCAGCACATTTAATCCCTCACCCTTGTTCCAGTTTAGTCTCTCCCCATTATTCAAATCAAGCAGGCTAAATAACATAATCTGACAATTATACAACACGGTTATTCAAAAAATAAGTAAAATAAAAATAACTCTTTATTCCACACTTGGGTACTTAATTATGACATTTACCATCTAAATCATCCAGTGCTATGTTTTAATGAGCAACATCACAGAGACAAAACCTGGAACTCAGAGAGACTGAGGGATTTTTTTGTTTTTGGAACCAGGGATCAAATTCATGACCTCACGCTTGCCAAATCTCCAGCCCCGAGACTGAGGTTTTTAATCAAAGAAATCTGATCAGGAATGCACCTAAAGATTTCTAGGGTGAACAGGAAAAGGAGCACAACAAAACTTGTATCATCCTCCTTTCACTCCCTAGTCAACAGTCTTAAAATTTTTAGGACTGACAGCAAACATTTACTTTCTTAAGACTACGTAATTTTTGACAAATGCTTATAATCTATGTACATTTATTCACTCAATAAATGTATAATGAAAACCAATCACAAGCCCATGTTATTTGTTTACAGAGACAAGATTTGCTGAAATCCATTACACAGTATTCGAAAGCTAAACATTTTTTTTTATTTTTCCAAACTCTTCTCTATATTCAGCACAGTGATAACAAATACTTAATAAATATTCCTTGGCTGCTGAATATTTCTTCCTTTATATTCTTTTACATGTTCAGAATGAAAGCTCTCAGTAAGCAGATTTAATAGTGATTACATAAAGAAGCCTAGCAAAGAGGAATTAGAAAAAATGCCATGTAATGAGAATTTTTACATGACTACTTCCATGGCTGTGACAGAATCACCACACAGAAAGCCACCGGCCACTAACCTAGCCACCTGTCACCTCTGAAGAAACACAGGGAAGAGACAGGCCCTGGTCAGCTACCCATCAAACCCAGGACCGGGATTCATAATCATCAACAGTGTCACCTTCCCAAGACCAAAGCTTCAACATCCCTGGATTTGTGAACAATTCAAACCGAATAGGATCACTATGCCTTTAGTAATAAAATATAAATCAGCTGCTGTCCTATAATCATAAAACAACTCTGGGAATGAGAAGGGGGCAGCTGGAGGGGATTCAGCGTGCTTTTCAGAACTTTCTGTGAGTTCAATTACTTCAAAACTGAAATTTTTTTTAAAAATCCAGTTAGGTAATACAGTTTTAACAACTGCTAAGATAAAGTAAAATGAGTAAATTATCAATTGCTTCTATAAATTCAGACACTTAAAAATTACACTAGGTAATCTGAACACCTGGAGAAAATACTTGTGGGAATAATATTTAGAGGTTTGAACCATATACAAAATAATTAACCCCTTCCCAAATTATATAATTTATAAAGTGAAAAATATGTGTATGGATATTTTAGCTATTGAAACACAATAAACCAGCAAATAATGTACAGATAAGCAAATTAAACTGTCCCTTCTTAGGGAAACAGCGGATCTGGACATGACTTAATTCTCTTTCTTTTGGTGATGCTGCTATTGAACTCAGGGCTTCCCAAGGAGCTATATCACCAGTCATTTCTTTAAATTACACCGTAGGTCTTGGGCCAGAGATTTAGCTCTGCAGCAAAGCACCTGCCTTGCAAGCACAAGGTCCTGAGTCCAATTCCCCATAACCCCCCTTTTTTTTCCACTGTATGAGATGGGGTCTTGCTAAGTTCCTCATTTTCCAGGCTGGGTTCCCACTTGCGGTCCTCCTGCCCCCGCCTCTCAGAATACAGTGATTATAGATACACGCCACCACATCAGGCTTGGGGTTAACTTTGCAATGGGACAAATAACTGCCAGGTATCCAATTCCTATTTTTCTTAAGCGACTATTAATTAAGCTAGCCTTCTTGAAGTCCATGCTGTCTGGTGAACGGAGAGCAGCAAGCTAGGAGGAAACATGACACAGGAAGAAGCAGCCGGGCCGGGTTCTAACAATGCAGCCGATTTTCCAAGCGTTGACCACATAGCTGTTACGACACATCAAAAATCACCGTCACATGAGCCCCAGACACAGCATTAGTACCACAGGCCTTCGAAACCGAGGAAAGCCAAGAGTTGGTGCAAGACTCAGCTGTCATGACTGCCTTGAGGACCTGGAGTGAACAGGGCACCAGCAGGCGAAGACCAGCAGGCGGGCAGGTGGGCTGCCTGCCCAGGAATGCAGCTTGCAGGCAAAGGCAGGGCCTCAGAAGCATCGTTACAAAAAGGCGCTGGTCTGTCACAGGCAATAATGACAGATTCCCTAAAAGGATTAGGCTGTACACACAAAAATCAAAACCCATGATTGTTCTTTAAAATCTTCATTCAGTAGTTCTCTAAACTCCAAAACAGAAGGACAACACTGTGGCCTCACACGACCTCGCCTATTTATTAAAGTTTCTGATGGGAATTTCAAGACACCCTGCGTCCACTCTCCTCATCGAGGTCGGGCCTGGCTGAGCCTCGAGCACCCAGTCAACGCGATGCTCTCATCTGCAGTATCACAAAACAACAGCGTGATACACCTGACACCACACAGGCCTTCATGCTGGGCTGAATCAAATACCGTGCACAGACAGACTGATGCGCACGGTGAAGCAATGACAAAAGTCTAACAGGAAACTGTACGGGAGGAAACCTAAGCCTAAGAAATCACAATTTTCTTCGAGAAAGGATATAGATCTAATAGTAAGACTGCTGAATTACAAACCTAAAACCAAGACCCTGCTCACACAATAAGTGTGGAAGGAACCACCAAAAATAAACCTCAAACTCAAAACCTCAGTGTTTGAGTGAGATTGCAAGTTGGTCAAAATCTAGCACAATGCTGTGAAAGATCAATAATAGATCACAATGTACCAGACACAGGCAGGGGCCCTCCAATCACTGAGAGGCCAGGCCGCAGCGCTCCGCAAGCCTCCAGCTCTGCAGGTGCAGCCCCTCAGCTCTCCCCCTCCTGGCAGTTCCCGAGGCACGCAGGACCTGGCGGACAGAACAAGGCAGCCCGAGGCTCGGGATGGGGTCTCCAGTCACAGGTGACATCAGATGTTCCAGGGCTGAAAGGCACCTGCTGCCCATCGCCTCCCAGAAGAGAAAGGGACACAGAAGCAAGAACAAGCCAAAGCTGTTCTGTGATGAACTCTTCTCCACTCAGTGTGGACATCCGTGATTTCTACATTTCTCAGCTTCTTCCTTATCATCACGTGTCGATGGTGGGTGATCGTATGAATTTCCCAAGTTGTACTCGGCATTTCTCGAGCGTGACAGTCGTGGAAAGATGACTGCTGGGACACGGTAGGGGACATGGGGAAGCCTGCCCAGAGGTTGCAAGGAGAGAGCATGGAGGGAAAGACATACACACGACCCTTCACCCAGCTTTTACTGGGCACCTCATAGGAGCCGCTGAACACATGGTGTCCAGCAAAGCGGTCCACGTCCCCAAAGGCCAGCAGTTACTCCCCGCTGTGGCCAGCACCTTCCCCCCAGTCTGCAGGAATTAGTCCCACATACAGTGATCCCAAACTCAACAAACCCCGGCCAATGAAACAGGCATGTGGAAGTCAGGAAGGGAGGCCCAAAGGAGCTGCCCTCCGCTCTGGGCCTTAGCCCGAAAGGCTGGGTGTGCCCCACCTGGAGCCAGGAAGGCCAGGGCGCTCAGAGAACCTGGGGAGGAGCAGCCCAGGCCCTGCTCCGGCAGAGGGAAGCCGGGGCCAGACAGAACGTGTATTTAGAACCTCAGGAAGAAGACGGGGCACAGCAGACTCCCTCGGGAGCCAGGATCACACAGCGCCCCACACTGCCGTGCTGCCACCCCTGCGGCCTGAACAGCGAGCACCCTCCAGCCTGGGCTCAGCACCCCTTGGCTTGCACAGCGCCAGCCAGCCCACAGCTCCTGCTCTGCCCAGTACCCCCTCAGCAGAGACCTCCCCACACAGCCCCTGGCACCCCAGGGGGTTGCCTCCCTTGCCCAGTCTCCCTGACACCATGACAGGGTGGAGCTGACAGGGGCCCTATGGCAAGACGAGGCATCCATCACACTCTGTAATAACCCACAGTCACCATCCTCTACACCCCAAGCCTGCACTGAAGCTCTCACCACCACACACAGCACAACAGCACACACTCAGGCTTCTCATAAAAATGAACAAGTGACGGCCAGGCGCGGCGGCACACACCTGCCAGCCCAGCACTCAGGAGGCCGAGGCAGAAAGATCTCAGTTCAAGACCAGCCTGGGCTACACAGCAAGACCCTGTCTCAAAAATGAAGCAGCAAACAACAACAACAACAACAACAACAACAAAATGAACACGAGCACAAGGGGCAAAGGGATTGGAAGGGTTCCCACCCCCACAGCTCTCTGACAAAGAGGAGCAGCTACTCAAGGATTCCATGAGGAAAACAGACATGCAGGAGGAAGACAACTGCACGTCTTTCAAAATTTCACACAGAGTGACAGAGAAATCACTTCACAAAGAAAGCGACAGTGTGAGACGGCAGAGCCTGCTAAAATCGAGAGCACGTAAAGACCACGGAGCCACCTCTGCAGAGGAGTCAGCTGCAGACAAGTGGAGAGGACTGAATGAACATTCACGGCATCAGCGCAAGCAGGCCCAGCTCACCTGGACCTGGGGTCCATGGAGACTGAGGGTGGACGGCCGCTGCCAGGCTGGCAAGGCTGAGGCAGGGGCCAAGCGTGTCCTCTGCAGCTGACACAGCAGGTGGGCGTGCAGTCAGGGGAAAGGCCGTGGCGAAGTTCTGGACACTGAGCCGGACCAGCCGCAGTGGACATGTTACCACTTCTGGACAGGTAACTCCACAGCTCGGCGGCAAGCGTTGGGTTCACTAAAGGTGAGACTTCGAGACGCACTGCTCAGCCCAGGTGCAGCAGCTCAAGCCTGGAATCAAGCTCCTAAGGAGGACTCAGTTACATGAGCCTGAGAGTTCAAGATCAGTGTGGGTAATGCTTAAAAAAAGATGTAATGTTGATAGTAAACTATAAAAGTTAAGTATCCCAGGCATGCCATTTCAAATCTGGACTGGTCTATACATACGTGATGCTCCATATGAAAAACAAATCCATCTTCTATCTCAGTGTAAGATCAGTGCTCTGAATGTCAAAATTTGACAAACCTGATGGTAGCAATAAAAATCAACTACACATAAGAAACATGAACTACAATGTTAGAGAATTAACCTAAATATGATGCGTAATGCTACAATTATTTCCACGTTAATGCTGCTTACAAGGGGTAGGGATGAGTCCAGAGACAGTATGATTGTCACAGTCTACGAACGACAGAAAAAAAGCAAACTCCCATAAAACCCTGCCATGGTAATATGGTAATGTAGTACACTGTACATATTTACCTTCCTACTCCACCCTGTTTTATTTACCATTAACTTTCCTAAGTGAGACAGAGCAGAAGCCACCACAGAGGTCTTGGTTATTTGAAAGAAATACCCTGCCACGTTCACTATTCTAGTTCTCCCTCATCTCTGGGTGTCCGTGCTTTCTGTAGCCCCTCCACATACATCTCTGTGCCCATCCGGCTGCTCCAACTCCAGATGCCTCAGAGAAATGGTACCTCCTGCAGGAATCCTGCCAGAGGGGAGCCCGGGCCCCAGGCCCCCACCTGTGAGGCACCTGCCACACTCCATCTCCTCCAACTGATGCCCGCCACGGCCTCTTCTGCCAGACTGTGAGCTCCATCGGCACTGTGACCTTGCACACCCCACACACAAGACGTGTCACGTACGTGATGAACAAGTGTGTGAGCGAGGAGTAAAACCTTCTCCATTTTCTGTAAGAATTACTGAGCAGCTGAATGTCAACACCTCTTACTGATTACAGTGCACGCAAACCAGGACTATGCCTCTCCCTAATCACAGCCTGACTACCCACTCTGTGAAGTGACCTTATAAACGCTGCCTTTCACATCCCTTTCTAATCAGTGATACGCTACTGCAAGAGAGGAACGCAGTATTTTACTATTAAGAGAGAAATATTCATATGAAGTGTATCTAATTCAACCCCTGCCCACGCTAGATCTATAAGAAATTTCAAAGGTTTTGATATTGTGCTTGTAGAAAGTATGGTTACCACTTAAAGCACCATCAGGACTTTTAAGTAAAAAAAAAAAAAAAAAAAAGAGTTCAATGAGTTTCTAAAACTCTGGTGAAATTTCTTCACTGCAAAGTACTGGCATATACACAGCATCTTTTTACAAGTCCAAGTAAAAAAGTGAAAATAAAAATGCTTTCTGATAATTTTTCAGAATTTATTGTACATTTTTCTTAAAGCTATCTACTTTGCTTTTTAAAAAGACAACTGAAAAACTGTTAAGAGCTAAGCAACAGAATATTTCTCCAATGAGCCTCTTCACTAGAGGCAAATTTAACAAAACTAAAGGTGAAAGATACCTTTAAGAACTAGAGCATTCTGGAGAAGATTTAATTCATAACCAAACCAAAACAAAACAAAACCCAGAATTTCTGTTTTAGAAATGTCTATGCTAAACTTCTTATGTTGGTCCAAATACTACTGCAAAATAAATACAACTGCAGGCACATAATAGAGTACATATCTAATAAATGGCTAAAATTTCATTCCCTGAAAATATCAAGTGTTGACAAAGTTACAGGGCAACTGGGGCTCTCACACACTGTAGGTAAGAAACAGAATAGAACAGCTATTGTGGAAAACAGCTTTTTGGTTCCAGAAAATTACCCATAGTGATGAATCTATAATTAGCACAGGACCAAATCATCTCACTCCTAGGTATTAACTCAAGAAAACTGAAAACTTTTCTCTCTCCCACAGACTTTGATACAAAAGTTTGTAATATCTTTGCATACAGTTAGCTGAAACAGAGGACAGCAACTCAAATGTCCATCAGCTGGCCAGTGGACGTGCTGTGGGACCTGCACACCCAGGGCTGCTGCAGGGCAACAACAAAGGCAAAGACTCAGTGGTATGCGAGGACAGGCCGGCACCAGCCCTTCGCAGGGAGTCTTTGCAAGCTGGTTTAAGAATCCAGACACAGGCTCGGTGACAGTGCTCATGCCACAGTAAGTAGCAAAAGGACGGCTCCAGGATGAGGAGGGGTCAGGCAGGTTGTGAAACACTCATCAGCCCACCAGTGAACACACGGCCACATCCCACAGCTGAAGGAGTATTACAAGCACAGCGCTGAACAGAGAAGATGTGAAAGATAACAAGCCGCAGGACGGCATTTACGTGACACGCTGGAAAACACCCAGCACGAAGGCCTTACGGTTCCAGAGGTTTATGGCAGGAAGAAGACTGGCCATAAGGGGCACAAGAGGACTTTTTGGAATGAGGGAAACGCTCTGTTGTCTCGACTGGCGGTGAAGATTACCCAACTGTATACAGATGCAGAACTTCTACTGCATGTAAATTACACCTTCATAAAACTGACTTCAAAAACTTAAGGAAAGTCATGGACTTCTTGATTATTTTACAGATGCTAAATGTATCAAATATACAAGGGGAAACTAGAACTTAGTGGAAACACATGTTGGTACAACAAACAGAAATGTTTAACATGCAGGGCTGGGGATTTAGCTCAGTGGCTTAAGCGCCTGCTTTGCAAGCAGGCAGTCATGAGTTCAATCCCCAGTACCAAAAAAAAAAAAAAAGAAAGAAATGTTTAACATGCCAAAAAATGAATCTGGAGTCACAGGAAACACTGAAGTCCTCTGGATGATCCTGCCAAAGACGCTGGAGAACGGCTCTACTTGGGTGTGACTTCAGACTAGTATTAACCGAAGTTAGGATCACTGAGGGATCTTTCTACTGGGCATCCATGGCCCCCAAACCCCAAGGCAGTGGCTGTGTCTATAATCTCAAGTACACTTTCATTTCTATCTAAAACATCACTTAATCATTTTAACATCAATTAAATGCTGTCGCTGATTCAAAGTCCAGTACAGCCTGGTTATTAGCAATGCTGGCTCTGGGTTGATTACAATCAGGGCTCAAACGTTGGTCCCGATACCTAAGTGTCTCTGGTTATTTCACCACCTGAAAACGCGATTAACATTCTCTGGGGTTTCAGTAAGAAGGCATAAAAAACTATTTTTGTGTGCTCTCAATCATAAATATCGCTCAGACATAATTACAAGCAAAGCACATATAAATTATCTAATCTAATCCTAAGAATTTTAACTTTCCACAAATATTGTACTAGAACTTTATTCCTTCCTTTTCTTGGAGAAGGGATCTCACTGTGATATCAGGCCAGTGTCTGGCACCGGGGCTCAAGCTACTGACCCTCTTCAGCCTTGCAGGTGCTGGGACTACAAGCTTGCCAGGAAATTTATTCATTATTTATACGGCCAGTGGTTCATCTTTTGTGGACTCAGTTCCTTTTGAGAACATGATGACTACCTGGCCTCTTTACCCAGAAAAAATGCAAATAGATGCTATGTTTTGCATATGATTTCTGGAGACCAAGGACCTCATGAAACACATGCATAAAATTAACAATGCCTGGTGAAAACTCTCAAAAGCTGCAAAGCTGAACAGCGGAATTTAAAGAATCTTCCAAGTCGGGAACCCAACTGGTACTGAAATATTACATTTATTTAATTTTTGCTCAGATTTTGCCAGTACCAAGATCAGAGCATTATGTTTTCTAATTCATATCCTTCTTTTTTCTCGTTGTTTTTTTTTTTTTTTTTTTTTTTGGTAGCAGAAATTTTAAGTTAGAAGGATATTTTAAATGAATTCATTTTACCTCTGGCACAGAAACCTGCAGTAAAAACCTCTCTGGTAGCTTGAGACAGAATGGTTTAAAGTGTAACACACACTATGTACTCAAGTATCATAGGTAGACTCCTCAAGCCTAATGCAATACATGTTTTTAAATACTGTATAAAAGCACTCGAGCCATTTCCCATACTTAGAGTCCCATGTTAAGTTTTTTCTTTTTGAAGTGGGATGTTTTGTTTACTAGATCTATGTACGAAGACCACGTCTAGTTTCTGTAAATCAGTACATTCCTGGTTCTATTCTGTTACGTTTATTTGCTGCATGCCATGATGGTGGAAACTAATTGTTGCAACTCTGCTATCAAACAAATACCAACCTGGAAATACGCTATCTCAACGCAAAAGATTTTGTTTTCCTTTTTGAATTATTCGGCTTCCAAATGACACAATAACCAGTTGGCACTAACCAATTCCTGCCCATTACTAAACAAAAATAGTTTTCCACATGCATAAGCACCATTTTTCCCCCCAAAAGCGCCTAACCACTTCCAATGGACTGAATGTCCCAGCCAGAGTCGACATACACAGTAAACATCCGCTGGCTTTGGGCTACCACAACATGTCACTGCAGGAGGACCCGACATGGTAGACCATTGAATCCCAGGAGATGAAACGCAGTACCTCACGCTCCAACACTGGCCAGATGGCTTTGGTCACAAAGGTCACGGGTGTTTTTAAGCCACGGTGTGAGCGTGAATGTTTGGGATGCCACCGCATCTCCTGAGCACCGACAGGCGCACCTGCGGCCCCTCCCCACCGATGGGTGGCAGGCGCATCTCTGGCTCCTTCCCCAGGGAAGGGTTCCGGGCCCCCGGCGCGGAGGAGATGAGCCCGAGGCCCGCAGCCCGCAGCAGGCGCGGGATGAGGCCTGGCTCAGGGCGCGCGGGCGCGGGGATCTCCCGGACCGCGGGTGGGGGGTGCGGACCGCGCCCACCCGGGTGCGCAGGTCGCCCTCAGCCCCGCTGCTCCCCGAGGCCGCCCCTCGCCCCTCCCCGCACCCGGACCCGGGCCCAGCCCGATCCCAGCCCCGCGCCGGCGCCCTCTCCGGGCCTCGAGGACGCGGGCCAGGCCGGCGCCGGTGGCTGCGGCCTGCGCCCAGGGCCGGGCGGGCGCCCTCGCCACGCGCGCACAAAGCGGCGCCGCGGACTCACCGAAGGGGACGAGGTCGCTTCCAGCGACCCCGGTGACACCGCCGGGAATCGCGCCCGGCCCGGGATCCGGTCCGCGGGCGGCGGCCGAGGCGACCGGACCGCGCCGCCGCCGCCTACCCGGCTCCGGCCCTGGCCCCCGCGCCGCCGCGCCCCGCCGCGCGCCCGGCGCCCGCCGCCTCGGCCTGGGCGCCGCCCGGGGCTCCGCTCCCCATCAAGGCCGGGCCGCGCCGCGGCGCCCGAGCAGCGCTGTGGGGGCCGGGCCCGCGCGGCCGCCGGTGGCCATCTTGGTCCTCGCTCGCTCGGCGTCCCCGCTCCCGCGGCCGCGGTCCTCCCCGCCCTCCGCCGCCCGCCGGCCGCTCCTCCTCCTCCCGCCGCCCCGCCCGCCCGCTCCTCCTCCCGGCCGCCGCCGCCGCCCGCGCCGCGCTCACCTCCCTCCGCTCCCGCGGCCCCGCTCCGCACCCACGGCCGCGCTCGCCGCCGGCCGCCCGTCACGCGCGACGGGAAGCGCGAGGCTACGCCCGGGCCGCGCCGGCCGGAGCACAAAGCGCGGCCCCGCCGGCCCTCGCCGCGCCGCGCCCAGCCCAGCCCGTGCGGAGCGCGCCGCCCTCGGGGACCAGCGCCGGGCGGGAGCCGGAGCCGGGGTCGGGGGCCGAGTGCGCCCCTCTTATCCGGGGAGGCCCGCGTGCGCCCCTCGCGCCCCGCTGTCGTGCGCCGGAGCGTGCCCCGGAGCCCAGAGCGCGTGCCCTCGGGGCCAGACCCGCGCCGTCCGGGTCGCGCTCCGGTCCCGCCCGTGGGGACGCAGCAGTCGGCGCCGGACCCCGTCACGCGGCCCCGCGTGGGCAGGGCAAGGAGGTCCTTCGGGGAGCCGAGGCCAGGGCGCCTCGGGGCTTGGACCCATCGGTCTGGACGGACGCACCGAGGCCGGACTGCTGGGGCACCGCTTCTGCGGGTGCCGCCGTCCACTCAAGCGCCCGGCCTTTCGGAAGCACGGAGGAGAGGCCTTCCAAGGGCCAAATGAAAAAGAAACGGCCTAAAAATGTGATTTTAGACTACTTAAAATGGGTCATTTTAAAGTTCAAATCTGGGGTTTCAAAGCTCCTAAAAGAATGCTGCAAAACAAAGCTAAAATGTTTTTAATAAAACGTCTTCCAGGGAAGAACAGGAGTCTAATGTTTTTCTTCCGACCTCCTAGGGTGACCTGCACCCGGTTAAGGCTGCCGTCGCCCGTCTTTCAGTGCTAGTAACTCGCCTCCTACTCGAGATCAACAACGTGCGCCGTGACAGAAAACTCTTAGGCCCGGAGAAAGATCCTGAGACAGCATTGTTTATTATATTTTGGAGTAAATGACTGAAAACCAAGTACCTATGGGGCAGGGAGTATTGGTGTTCGCTCCTGGCGGCCTTTTCATGTTTGTTCCCTAGATTTTGGGTTTCTCCAGGCTAACAATAAAATTATCACAAAATTCTTGACTCTTAGGTTTTTACTCATAAAACTATGGAGAAAAAAAAAAACACTGGATGACAGAAATGCACACTGTGAGACAATCAGTTGACTTCCTTTAAACATTGAGACCAAAACACATTTTAAAAGAGCGATTCTCAAATAGGAAATGTCATTGAGATTTTATTTACACTAAGGGAACAAAATTCTCATTTTAAAAGTCATTATTACTTTATTATTAAATAGTTTTGTGTTCAAGAAATATTTCATAATAAAGTTCGTACAGTTCCATAATGTGTTACGAACAAAATCTCACAAAGGCTTTCCGATGCCTGACAGAGATAAACGAAGCAAGGTTTTCCCTTTTTTCACAGAAGCCACGTAAACATAAGCGCGACAATGGTGGACGGAATCCAGAGAAATCAGACCCTTCATATTTACTTTCTTGCAGCTCTGTTTCAGATCAATCATAACAGCGCTTACCTTTAGTCTTTGTTGCAGGCTAAACGTAGTTTCTCTGGAATCTTAGGCTTAGCCATTTAAAAAAAAAAAAAAAGAAAGAAGGAAATTGGTCAGGCCAGGTTCTCCTGTAACAAGACTATTGTTTTCATGCAAGCACTCTCACATGAACTCAAGGTCCTTTATAAAACAAAGAATTGTGTCAAAATGGGATAAACCCTTTGTGCAAGGCCAGATGGAAGGAGATCCGGGCATGTGCGGCAGACTCCTCTGGGAATGGAGTGGCAGGCGCGAAGGGCTATTTCTAAACAGTTTCGTATCACAAGCCTGGTCCCTAACTTAGCATCCATGAAGCGGGTGACTGCGGGCAGGAGGGCTCTAGAGGATATGCCCCGCAATGAACAAAACCCATGCTTGCTTTAGCATGAGTGAAAATTCTACCAACAACTTTAAAGGAGAGGATGGAGCTCAAAGGCGCATGAAAAATACCTGTGGTGAACAGGAAGGAAATTTTAAAAATAATAATACAAGAGCAATACGAAATAATATAAAAAGTAATTTTGGCAATTCTTAAGTAATATGTACTGAAAAGTTAATATTTACAAAAGTATTTCCCTTACATTTGTTTTTAACACTAAAGAATTAATTTAAACATGGGCACATAGGATTATCCCAGAAATACGTATCGGTAAATTATAGAAGTTCAAGATAGTACCAGAACACATAGTGGTATGTAATGCGAGAACACAAAAGTCACAAGGAATTAAGGCTTTAACTGATACACTCAAAAATTACTAATACCCCAAATGGCTTAACTGTTGTATTTTTAATATATTTCCCCCTGCCCAGGTTATTAGCTGCAACAATAGAATTACCATACTGTTTTTTCTTGTTTCAAAGAGCCAGATGGAAGAGAAACTGAGCAAGCAAATGAAAGTCTCGGAGGAATTGCAGGAACCAAAGGTTTATAAAAACCATATTCCAGGCCAGAAGATGGTCCTTGGTAAATGTGCAGTTTTAGTCTCACAATCTCTGTTCTTAGAAAAGAAAAGTAACCGTATTTCTGTTCCACATCTTCCTCTGATGGCCTGTTAAAGATCAAGTGAATAATGACAAGCCGTGTTATCTGCACTGATGGAAATTGAGTATCATTCTTCAGTCCTCAATTTAGAGAACTCCTTGTAATTAGCTGATGAGCTGTCCCCAAGACAGAGCCATTTAGAGTCATTACTGAACTCTAATTGGGGGGAAATGCTTTCAGAAAGTTCCAATTAGAGGCATTTTCTGTTGTTTTTATACATGCACTCAAAGGAGGTAGGAGAGCATTCATTTTCTTGAAAGTGTGACTTACATTGTTTCTGTTCCTGTTGATCTGTAAGCAAATAATACAAGGTAAAGATCTTTAAATTTCAGAGTACAAGATGAAATGAGAAAACTGAATAGTAGCAACATGTGGTCTTCTTCATTATAATAACCAGAATTATAAGAGAGATAGTGTTTTTTATCATTAATGAGTATTTCTCTCTGATGCTTACATCTCTATTTTCAACTCTTTCGGATTTCTGTAGCGAGTTATGAAGAATGTAGACTTTTAAAACCAAGTGCTTTATGACGCTTTTACAAGTTAAAATAGCAGTATATACACTAGTTTTATTTCGCTCACTAAAAAATGTTAGCCAAGAAAAAAATAAATAAATCAAATAAATAAATAAATGTCTTCCTAAAGAACATTTTGTGCAATGAGAACAAAACTGAGGTCTCCTGACTCAGTTGCAACTTCAAAACTTTAGAATTTATTTTTTTATTTTTTTTTTTGAGACAAGGTTTAATTATGTAGTTCAGGTAGGCCTTGAACTCACTAACCCAGGCAGGTCTCAAACTTGCAGTGATCCTCCTGCCTCAGCCTCCTGAGTGCCGGTATTACAGGTTTGCACCATCATGCCTAGCTCAAAATGTCAGAGTTTTCAAGATTTGTCTTACAGATGAGAAATAGAAGCCAATGACACTTTTAACTATGCTACGTCAATTAAAACCCTATTGAAATTGTATTTACAGAATTATTGTGCAGTCTTGATTTTTCTTAGAAATAAAGCTAAGTAATTCAGTAAATAGTTTTCCTTTTTACAAAAATGAGAACTGCTTTCAATAAAACAAGTTTTTAAAAAGCTCAAATCAAAAAACAGTTTTAAAAACTTTAAATTTGCTAACATATGTGAATTATTTTTAATCTAAAATAGTCCCTATTGTACAATATTCTTTTAGGGTCAAAAAATGAAAATGCCAAACACCCTCTTATTTCATGGATTAAGTGAAAAGTCTGCCCTGCAGGACTCAGGAAACAGAAACCTCAATTACCTAAATAAGGTAAGATACTGCCATCTGCTGATCAGGATAAAATCAGCCCTCCATATCTGTAAGTATCAATAGGGACTGCTGATTTATCCCATGTCTTCTAATCTTGCTAAAAAGCATCACACTGGGGATATAAAAATTAATCAATTTCCAACATAAAGATGTAGGTCTATATGGCTCAGTAGACTGTCACTGCTGTCCTTAGCTTTGAAAATAAACCAACAGTTAAGAGTGAATAGAGCATTTACTTAACCATATTTAGTTAGGACCACAGCAGTTATATGGCTAAAAAGTAAATGAGGGTATAAAAGTATTCTATGAGCCACTTTCCTGTCACTGAAACAAAATGCCTGACGTCCACAACTTAAAGGAAGAGAGGTTCATTTTGGCTCACCCAGCTGAGAGCTCATAACGGATTGATCACTGACCACAGTGCCCTTGGGATCAAACTGCCTTCATGAAGGCCCCCCTCTGAACAAGAGACTTTGGGGGACAGTTAAGATCTAAACCACAGCAGTTTTAACTAGAAATTCTGATCTTGGTAAAAGTTTGTATTAAGGATTTTCCTTATATGTATAACTACACTAAAAATAATTGAGATAATAGAAAAATTTGAAGTTTGATTCAAGACTCAGTTACTTGGCAAACAGCTGAGTGGTTGCTATGCCAGTACTATGATTCTGTCGCCCATGGGAGCGAGAAGTAAGGCCTAGTGTCTGTCCTCAGGGGTGCCAGTCTGGTGAAAAGCTATCCGGCCTCAAAAACAAAGAGGCCTATACAACACAGGACCTGCTACCAGAGAATGTCATTCTGATCTGGTGGTGTGCACATGTTATTCCCAGCACATACTAGTTAAAGCTTAGTGAGCATTTGTTTCTGTCCTTGACTACTATAAATAATCACTGGATTTGTTCAAGAACTGTATTTTATACCTTTTCCCTGAGAAGTGTTTTTGTTCTGTTGTTGTACCTAGAAACCACAGCAGGCAGGAAGAGTAACACTTCTATTTCTTTCATTCCCTCAATCTAAAATATTATCTCAATCAAATCTATTACCAAATACAATTGGTTTTACTTTCTAACTATCTTTTTGCATTTTCTCTGGAGTTCCCTTTGCAGCTACAGCCTCGTCTTAACAGGTCTGCCTCGGCCTGTCCAGCCCATTGTTCTCACCTGCAAATCCCCTCATCTCCAGGGACCCAGCACAGTGGGGTGAGCTCCCCACATCTCCAACGTCAGCACAAACCCTCCTGTCTTCTGCTTTCTCCTTGACTCGTGCCTGGGCCTGCATTCTGTCCATCCCCCTCAGCTTTCTCCTGCAGGACCTTTGCACAGACATCTGTCCATCTACTGTCCCTTTCTCATCTACTTTAAAGATGCCCTTACTCAAGGAACTCACAAATGCTACAGTAAGTCTTTTCTGGAACCACTTGCCCTTCCCTCATAGCACTCGACACAGACAGAATTTCATAGTTGCGTGTGTTTTGATCTGGCTTCCTTGAGGAAATCACCTGCAGATGTTAGCGTCTCTGCTTTTTAATGTTACAGTGTGGGCAACATCACTTTCCTGCATAAAAATCTCCTACTTCATAGTAGAAAAGTTTGAATAAACAATTAAGAACTACCATAACTTACTGAGGCCTAATAATTTAGGAAGGAATAAAATAGACTGCATTATTGATGATTCCAAACACAGACTACTTTCTCTCCTTGGAGAACTAATTTAGTTTATTGAGTTTTTCCAAATGTTATTAGATTGGAAAACACATTTATTTCCTCTGCATTTGTCCACTAGGGTCAGCAATCCTAACCACAATTCTTGGTAACTCGGGGCCACTCTGTCCCTAAGACAGTACCATATGTGGAAGGAACTGTTAAACAAGTCAAATATTGGCCTAGTTTGTCTAGATCTTCTGTGTCATTAAGATGTTTTGCGCTTCCTCATGTGTTCTTCTGGACTCTGGACATTTCTGCCCGAATCATATGCCCTTAAACATGAAATTCCTTTTTTAACTGTGGTTTGAGTCTCCCTCACAACAGCGGGATGGAGGAGGACACAGTGCCAATAAAACAGCTGAAAAGCACATGTGCTCTATTTAATCTGTAGCTTGAGTTTCTGTACAGCACCGCTGGAGTAGTTTCATTGTTGTTGGCATTGTTTGGTGGCATTGAGGATTGAACCCAGAATCTCTATCATGGAGCTACAGTCCCAGCCCTTGTTATTTTTCATTTTGAAACAAGGTCTCACTAAATTGTTCAGGCTGACCTTGAATTCGGGATCCTTCTGCCTCAGCCTCTCAAATAGCTGAAACTACAGGCAAGAGCCATAGCACCCAGTTTGGAGTCCTATTTTCATGCTTCATTAAGAAATTATTCTGAGGGTCAGGGATTTAGCTTAGTGGTATAAGCACCTGCCTGGCAAGTACAAGGTTGTGAGTTCAATCCTGGTACCAAAAGCAAATAAATAAATCTGAATTTAAATTGACATTATGTAAAATCAATTCCCGTGCACATCCAACATCACTCGTTTTCCGTTAAGTAACTATAAGTTTAGTTTACTGTGGCGATTTTTGTATCAATCTGATAGATACTTTATAGTCAGCGCTCTAAAACTGAAATCATCTTCCCCTAAACTCATTCTTACTCCTGTTTTGTCTGTCTGCATTTAGTGATCTTCATCGAACCTTTCCTAATAAAAACACTAGTATACCTGAAGCAACGTGAATGGCACGTGAGAATGTAGCAAATTGCTTATTGTTTGCACAAGGTTATGCCCTGTCCCAGGCATTGTAGAGGTGGACATTACCACGTGACATGCTCTGACCAATGAAATGCAGGTGTAAATGACCCGTGTTCTTCCAAGCAGAATGCAACAGCCGTAAGAACAGTCTGCAGTGCTTGGTGTCCTATGCCAGGACAACCAGCAATATTCCAGAAGCTCCATCAGCGTGGGGCTGGAATGAAGGAATGTGAAACTCCATGGACCCTACAGTGAAAACCTACAGCATAGCCAAAAACTCAGACTTGGAAATGCGTGATGGAAAGGTGAGGGTCTTTTACCCCACCCACAGCCCTAAAGAGGACAGGTGTATTCAGGCTCACTCACAGTCTGTAACGGTTTCAGTCCATAATCTGCTAGCTCTAAGGCAGGGCGGCCTGGCAGAGGTGAAAGCTCCTGGCCTGGTGGTGGAAAGCAGAGATCAAGGGAAGAGGAAGGGGGATAGACGCCCCCGCCCCAGCGACCACCTCCTCCAGCCAGGCTTCACCTGTAAACTCCTGAGGGGGCTCGTCCACTGGTAAGCATCATACCCCATGACCCAGTCACCTCCCTGAAGCCCCACCTGTGAGCCCAGAAGGCTTGGAAGGAATATCCAGATATAAACCATAACGCATATAACGACTGATCCCGATGTCTGTCATTTCAGCACTGTAGGAGGCTGAGGCAGGAAGAGTATGTGTTTGAGGCCAGCCTGGACAACTAAGTGACTTAGTGAGACCCTGTCTCAAGCAAACAAACAAACAAACAAACAAACTGGGGGTATAGTTCAGAAGGCCCTGATTTCAATGCCTCGTGCAGCAAAATCGATCAATCATTCAATCAATAAAAATAGCAAAATAGAGAACTTTTTGTTTTATCTTTCCACTATAAATGCACCAATAATAATAAAAGAATGTAGTAGAAATACACAAACGGGAGTTAAACTTCATCTTCAATGGAAGGAGGAAATGTTGCAACCCCAAGTTACTGAAGAGGAAGCAGATTTACCAAGCAGTGGTGTGAAATAAAGGGAGAGGCTGACTGCTGAGAACCAAAGCCCCTCTGGTCCTCATCGGGGTTGGGGAGAGGAAGAGCACAGAAAGGCAGCAGAGTGAGGGGGGAGACCAGGTGCCTGCGAGCTGTGCAGCTCAGCCCCAGCAAGGAGAGGGCTGGGAGAAAGGAGCAGCAGGAGGAAGAGAGACAGCCACCCCGTCACTCCCCAGGCCTCAGCAGCTTCCCCAGTAACTGCTCTGCAGTGCTGCGTCTGGGGGAACCTCTCACAGCAAAGGACAGGAGAAACAAGTAATGTGCTTTTATGTTTTCTGTGGTGGGGACAACTAAGGAGAAGGATGAGAAATCTGCGAATTCTTGCCACTACTGCTGCCCATGTCCTGCCCCCAGCAAATTTACAAATTAAAAAAATTTTTTGATACTGAGAATTGAACTGACAACCTCATTGTGCTGCTGACCTGTATTCCCCTACCTCAAATAAAAATTTAAATGGAACAAAAACCATAAGTCTACTGCAAAAGAAGAGCACGCAGAGTAAGATAAAAGACCTAATTAACAGACCGAGGGTTAAATAACTATGTTCTCATGGCTGTAGCAGGCCGAATATCGCCCCTACCAGTTCACATTTACCCAGCATCTCAGAATGTGACTTTATTAGGAAGTAAGGCTTTGAAGATGTAATTAGGGAGATGAGGTCACACTGGATTAAGGAGAGCCCTAACTCCAATGCCTGGTCTTCTCATGAGAAGAAAGAAGGACGTACAGACACGTGGCTAGGGAGAAGTCATGTGACAATAGAGGCAGAGTTTGGAGTCAAGCACTCAGGGAGGGTTCCTGAGAGCTCCGGAAGCTAGGAAGAAGCAAGGCCGAGTTCTCCCTAGAGGCTTCAGAAGTAGCATGGGCCTGTTGACACCTTGATTTCAGATTTCAAGCCTCCAAAGTTTTGAGCCAATACAACTCTGTAGTTTGGAATAGTGCATAGCCCGTGGCAGCTAATAGAGTCCAGGAGATTGCATGCAGGAGACGGGTGGGTGGACCCTAGGGTGGCCTCCCAGGACCTTTACCTCGTGTTTTGCCCTTGGGTGAGCACCTCTGTGAAAATGTGGTAAAACCTGCGATTTTGTTCTCGCCATGGTAATCCAGCAGACAGGACAGGTGCATGATTTTCGGCATGTGATTACATGACACCAGGCTGGAACCCATGTTGCTGGGCCACCGTCTCATACTGACCTGGAAGAAGCAGATGACGCTGCCAATGTCAGAGGGAAAGAGCTGGAGTACAAGATGCTGAGCGTGGCTGTTGACCACCAGGCAGCAAGAAATTGAGACTCTCGGTCTGATCGTCTGAGGATAACTGAACTGATGTCAAAGCCAGAAAACGCCCCTTGCCCAGCTGACCAGAGGAGACCACAACCCCAGCCAGCGTTTTGGATGTAGCCTCGAAAAAGCCTCCAAAGGAAGGCCCAGATAAGTGGTTGCTCAACTCTCAATAAAGAGAAACGGTGAGGTAACAGCCTGTGATGTTGTCAGAGGAAACTGTCATTGAGTAACAGGAAACTAACGTAATTCCTTTTCTAGAAGACCTCTCTAAAAGACAATCGAGAGCTC
This sequence comes from Dolichotis patagonum, assembly GCA_004027295.1. NCBI lineage: Eukaryota > Metazoa > Chordata > Mammalia > Rodentia > Caviidae > Dolichotis > Dolichotis patagonum. The sequence continues at coordinate 63,294 of PVJX010004941.1, forward strand.
CAAACAATGTCAAGGCATTTGTCTTGGTTACTTTTCTCTCATTGCTGGGACAAAATACCCAACACCTAACATTAAGGAAGGAAAGGTTTATTTAGCTCACTGTTTGTGGAGGTTTCAGTCCATAATCAGCTGGCTCCAAGGCAGGGTGGCTCATGGCAGAGGGCAGCAGTTTATGGCGGTGGAAGACAGTGAAGCAACAAGAGTAAAGGGGAAGGGAGAGCAAGCCTCTTTTCTCCCTTATATTGTTGGCAGGCTACCACCCCATCAACCTGGGTGTAGCACCCACACTATCTTCTGCCCTCCTCTTGCACAGGCTGAGGATGTTTACACAGTGAGAACCCTGGCCCCCTGCTGAGTCACTTCGTTAACCCTCTAAACTTCTCAAGCTGACACAATGTATCAACCGTAACAGCATTAGAGGAAGGAAATTGGAGCTCAGAAAAATGAAGGAAGGAAATAAAAGCATAGTAGAATAAAATGGACACAAGAAAACCACATGACTGAATATATAATTACACAATGTAAAGTAAAAAAATGCAGTGACAGAAAACCAATCAGATTTGATATGAAAGAGAAGATACCATATAGGCATATAGTAAAAATAGATTTCGGGAAGAAATAGAAACTGAGAAAGAAACTAGGACAAACAGAGTTAAATAAATAGTAAAAAAAGATGAATTATAAAATTCATGGAAATGAAGACCAGATCTTCAGACTGAAAGAGCAAACGCTGTCCAAAGGAAAAACTGATACAGAAAGATACACACCAAAACTTGTCCTGGTGCAGTATTTAATAAGAATACAGACGGAAAAGCAGGTAGCATTCAAGGTGAAAGCAGGCCTCCTGGGCCTTTTGTGTAGCAATCCTCCAGTGCTGGAGAGAGAGGGCAAGCACCCACAGGGTCCAGCAGAAACAAAGGTGACTCTGAGATGCTTCCCTCGAGGTGCAGTCCCTTCAACCACAAACCCAGACCTGTATTCTCAAGAGCACCCACACTCGGGGTGTCACTAAGTCCTTACTGGGGGCGGGAAAGGTGCTAGCGGGGAAATCAGTCAACCAAGAGATGCCCAACACATAAAATCAAAGAACAGAGATTGTGAAAAGATTGACAATGAGGAGAATTCCTTGACCTACAAAACCACAACTTGAAAATATTAGCAATTCCGATTGCAGAACAAAATGTGAATGTTACTAATTTTAACATTGTAAACTGTACCGTATCAATCTGGGAGAGGTTGGTGGAAAAAATTGTAAATGATACACTTCTTGGTGTTCCATGGCCAAAAAGCCATAGACACAATGTAAAGTTGTGTGTGCAGTTTAGAATTAAGATTCTGGCCTCTTATTAGTTATCTTAACTCTAGAGAACAATTTTTTTTAGAAATTTAACTTTTGTGCTAGGCATGGTGGCACATACCTGTAATCCCAGCACTTGAAAGCTGAGGCAGGAAGATTGTTGTGAGTTTGAGGCCAGCCTGGGCTACGAAGTGAGTTCAAGGTCAGCCTGAACTGCCGTGTGATCTTGTCTCTAAAAAACAAAACACAAAACAAAATGAAAAGGAACCTGTCTTTTGTAGTAAGGAAATATTTACTTCAAGTTCACCCATTCTTTCAGCTTCCATTCCTTCTTTCATTAAATTTTAGATGAATGCTATTTATAAATAGTACAAGAAAACCTTTGATCTCCACTTTATAAAATTCTATTTGAATAATACAGAGAAGTAAAATTATGCTTACCAAAGTTTACTGGTGGTTATTTGGGGGCAAGAGGATTGAGGTATATTTTCCACATCTCTTGAATTTTAAAGATTTTTTTTTTAAAAATGGTAATGTGTATCCCTTCCATAAAATTAGTTGTCTTACAAAAACTTTCCTAATTACCAGCATATTTAAAAGCATAATATATAGACCAATAAAAAGAAGATAAAACAAATACATTATTAAGTAAATAAGTTCACATATGATATTTACCTATGTATTGTTTACAAAGAAATATATGTAGGAAAAACTGGTATAGTTAAGTCTTTAGAATAAGATGCCAAGAATGCAAGGTAATTGTAAACAAACATAAAGGATAATAGCTATAAGAAATGACTGAATTTAATGGGGAAAAAGTCATCCACATTAAACAGATGTTTTTAGAAAACAAAAGTGACTCTGGGTGTGGTGTGCACTGCTGTAATTCCAGCAGTTGAGGAGGCTGAGGCAGAAGGGTCACAAAACCAAACCCAGCCTAGGCAGTTTAGTAAGACCCTGGCTCAAAATAAAAAGGAAGAAAGGGGACGGGATGAATTCAGCGTGAAGACCCTGGGTTTGATCCTCCGCACCACAGAAAATATTCATAATGGAAACATAAATTAGTGAACCTATATATGTATTATAATGTGTTGAGTAAAAACTGAATAAAATGATAAGCTGACAAAAAACAAAAGAATTTAATTTAGAGTAGGCAAAAAGTATACAAAGTGAATTAGAATTGATTTATGACCTTCAAAGAATACAATTTTGACTGTTCAAGCAGCTCTATAAGTTTATGAGATTTGATTATACACCAGATAACATTTTTTCGACAATTTCCAGAAGACAGGCCATATTGTCTGGCCACAATGCAGCAAGAGCTCGGGCAATAGAAGACTTTACAAAAAGGAGTAGCATGAGTTTGTTATGGGTTAAAAACTGGTGATCAGCTTAACACCAGCTGAAGCAAATCAGCATGGTGCCAAGTGTAGATGTTCCACCTGAGGAAAGTTGCCAGTATAAACAGAGACCTGCAGAGGAAGAGTGTAGGGCTGTGGGTTTCTCTAAGTGTTGCTGTTGTTTGGAGCCGTTGGTTCTCCTGGAGGAGCTCGTCATCACTAGTTTCCCCACTGTGGGTTCGACCACTGTCATCGGAGGAGCTCAGGACCTTGCTGGTGAGAGTGGCTGTGGTTCACTTTGGGGGAGCTCTGCTCCTTACACTGAGCATCGCTTCCTGGCTCCCCAGGGGAAGACGTGTGCCGTTTAATCCCTAGGACAAACTCGGCATGCTGGCTTCCTGGCATGTACTCCCCTGTTCTCATCGTTGGAGGAGCTCAGGACCTCACTGTCACTGGGGATGGCTGTGGGGCTTTTCGGGGGGCCCTGGTCTCTATGTTGAGAGTTGCTTCTTGGCTCCAGTGTAGAACCCTCAACCTACTGGCATGGCTCCTTCACCCCGCTGGCGTGGACTTGCTAACTTCCACCGCTGACCTAGGGCCCTTCCCAGTGCAGATCCATGAAACAGACTTGCATGAGTCATTGTGGGGGGCTCCTGATTTGCAGCTGAATTTATGCAGGTTACTGCCATGGGATTCAGTCCATCGGCTGGATTTTCTAGGTCGTTAGTGTTGTGGGCAGATTTTCTGCACTTTCTTTGTATTAACTCCTTGGGTGACTGTCATAAAATAATGTTATAAATTTTGTTTCCTGTATGTAATTTTTCTCCTTGCAACCCCTGACTACAACAGAGTTCAATCTTGAAAGATAACCAGGGCAGGTATTGGTGAGAATATTTTGAGCAGGTAACACAAATGTAACATTATGAGGGAAGGGAAGCTGAATATACACATATCCTATCTACAGTGAGCACATTTGCTAGTAAAAAGTGAAATATGTTGTTCAGAGACACTGTCAATTAAAACTGTACTGCTGAGACAATTTTAATTTAGAAGTTACACAGTATTGTGCGTCCTTTGCCACGTCCGGCTGGTAAAATACTCTGCAGTCGGTTGTCCACGGGGTGGGGGGGGCTCTTGATCTGCAGGAAGGGGTTTATCCACTCTACCCTCGATGTCCCCCCTTTGCTGTCACCCCCAGCATTCTGTTAAAGCCACTATTCTTCACTTTCCCTTCACCTGTAGCTACACAAAGGTGGCCTTCTCTGACAGCCGCCTCATCATGGTTCTATCCGCGTGTTCCTGCAGCACCTCGTGCGCTCATGGTTGGGGTTTTTCCAAGGAGACTGAATACTGGGGTGCTGTAGCTAATGTGGGGTTGGGAGACAGCCTGGTTGGAAGAGCTGGGTCCATCAGGGTGCGATCTGGAAGGGTGCCTGTCACAACCTACCCCTTGTACCCTCACTCTGCTTCCTGGTGACCTGGATGTAAGCAGCTTTGCTCTACTAGACTATTTGTTTCCAACTTTAAAACAATTATTAGTCTATTATCAGTTACATTCAATGTGGGTAATTAGTACATGGTAATTCTCATTATTTATCTTTCCTTTCCCCCCTATTGTTAAAAAACATATTCGCCAGTGTCTGATTTATTCATTTATGTATTTTATGTCTTTATGTTTATCCTTTCACTCCTTTTGTGTCCTTTGAGCGTGGGTTACCAAGGCAGGAATCGTGACTTGTTTCATCTGTGTGCAGCCTGCAATGTTGGAGATGTCCAATAAGTGAATGATTAAGCATGCACTAAAGTTAAAATTGATCAAAGATCTAAATATTAAAGCAGAAACGCTAAAATTACTGGAAGAGAAAATTGGCAGAAATCTTGACAATATAGGTGTAGGCAGAGAGTTCATGAACAAAACCTAGACTGCACAGAAAATGTTACAAAGAAAATAAATGGAATCTCACCTTATTGAAAAGTTTTTGCACAACAAAAGAAACCAGAAATGGAGTGAAAAGGCAACCTACAGGGTGAGAAAAAATTATAGCCAAGTGTCCCTCAGACAAAGGACTTTTATCTAGAACATTAAAGAAGTGAAAAAAGTCAGGCCCTCAAAATTCACAGATCCAGTCCAAAAATGGGCATGTTGGATGAATACACACTTCTCAGATGAAGAAGTACAAACAGCAAATAAATGCATGAAAAAATGTTCAACATCATTGGTCATTTGAAAGATGTAAATTAAAACAACACTGAGATTCCACCTTACCCCAGAAAGAATGACTGCCATCAAGAAATCAACCAACAACAAATGCTGGTGGGACTGTGTGGAAAAAGGAACCCTTCTCCACTGTTCGTGGGAGTGGAGACTGGTGCAGCCACTGTGGAAATCAGGAGGAGTTTCCTTTAAAAACTAGGATTAGAGGTGCCATTCAACCCAGCTAGTCTCCTTTGTGTATATTCCCAAAAAAATTAAAAGCATCATACTACAGTGATATAATAACTAAATCTTGGAAACAATCCAAATGTCTATTAACTGAGGAACAGATAAAAAAGATGTTTGTTTTTTAATGTAATGGAGTACTACTCAGTCATAAAGAAGGATAAACGATAGACTTTTATAAGTGGGTGCAACTTGAGACCATACTCATAAGTGAAATGAATCAGACTCACATGTGTAAACATCGTATTGTCTCACTAGTATGAGAAACTGAACAAGTAAATAAGATCCAAAATATACAATAGATACTATAAATTTTTAGAAAGAGATTGTTCAAAAGAAAAGAGAAACTGTGATGAGGGAAAGAAAAAATATATATACACAAGATAATTAAGATAGTTGTACAGCTAGTTTCTCTTAGTTCATTGAATAGAAAGGTTTGAGGTAATATTGTTTGGACAATATTTCATGCCCGTATTTTGTACTCTGAGTAACACTGTGAGGATAACAGTATGTGATGTATTAATTATTGTTACTCTCCTGCTAGCCTGTTCTGAAACTCTGTTTTCTTTTCCCTTTTCCTCTTGAAAAGTGAACAATTAAGGATGGCAGAGTGGGAAATGAGGAGGAGAAAAGCCATTTCCACTCATCTACAATGGCACAGGACGTGGAGGGGTGGGAAAGCATGAAGCCTGTTTAGAATGTAACACTGCTCCAGCTCGGCTGAAAGTTGTGATACGTGTGCTAGGAAAAGCAAAACGTGGTGAAATTTGGATGCCAGACTGAGTGCCAGATTTAGGAGTCTGCACGTTTATTCTATAGAGAGCAGGAAGGTTGAACACTGTGTAACAGAAGCATAGCGTGTGGGAAATACATGCCAAGGATTCAGGGAGGACTGCGTTAGGGACCGGGCGCTGGGTAGTGAGGAAGAGGCGGGAGTATGCAGGAAAGGAAGCCCAAATAGGGGTGCCGGGACCGGAAGAAGGAAGAGGGAGGATGAAATCCATGTTTTTAAGAAACAATCACGAAGGTTTTTTGTTATGTTTGGGTTTGGAGCAAGGGAAAGCTCCTGAAAGGTGGACCTCCCCATGTGGTCAGGACAGCAGGAGGACCTGATTCTACTGCCAGTAACAGAAGGACCTGGGGCTGGTGGCTGGACGGGGCAGGAGGCAGTGGGAGTAGATTATAGAAAGATTAACTTTAAGGAGATTTAGAGATATGAATATAAATACCAGCATATAGTAAAAGATGGGCAGGAAGCTGAACTGAAGGTAATTGTTCAGTAGTTACCTATACAAAAACAATATCCCATTCTGAGAGAATGGGAGACATCTATCTCTGAGAAAAGCAGTAGAAAAAGCATCAAACTTTAGAATGATATAGGTTAAATTTAGTTATTTGTAGGCAATGGACATGAAAAAAACAGGATTACCAAATTAATATTTACAAATTATCTTTCACATTTTAAAAGCAAATCAATGCCTTTGTGACATCTCTAAATAAATGTCTTAAATTGGCCTAAACAAAAATGATGAAATTTAAGGTTGATTGAAAGCACTCTTGTCTCTCACAGCTTTCAGTGTGAGAGATATTTTGAAACCTAAACATGGATAGGATTCTTGTTTATTGCTTCCTTTTGCTCCTGTATATGTTTTATATTAATATTTTGGGGTAATTTTCTTTCAGATGATTTATTACTTGCCAGCTTTTGGCATTTTGTAATATTATAACATCAGGACATTTAAAGTAATTTTAAAAGACGTCTTGGAGACAGTCAAACTTCTACACAGCCTTATGCAGCTCATCATGTGTAATTCCTTTGCTCATATTGCATCCTCAGTACCTAACAGGCCTGTAATTCCTATTGTGATGTTGTTAGTAATCACAGTCACAGAATGCTTTATTATGGGTTTTTATATCATGTTCAATTTGATGTTTTTAGGAAGTTGGCCAGTGTGACATTATCATTATAATTACTTTCATTACCAGGTTTGGGGATGCTGGAGTCTCTTTCCAGAAGTTGTTTCTAGCTTCTTTCTGTCCTGAACAAAGAACTGGTCAAGACAAGTGAAAAAGAAGTGTTATGTTTATGAGAGACAGAAGGAAACAGTGAGTTCAGGCCAACTAATGGTAAGAAAAGAGGTGAGGTGCACCCTGGAAATCATAGGGCCACCCAGAGAGCTCTCAGTGGCTCTGGCTTGATGGCCACAATCTTTTGTACCCCTGACTCCTCAGGCTGATGTCAGATCTAGGATGTCCTATCAAAAACTTACTCCAGTTCTCTGGAGAAGAAGTGACAATCACACTTTCTGACCTCAATGTGAGGCCAGGATCTCAGATATACAAGACAGACTTGTGGCTAGCAATCAGGAAAAGAAAGATTTCTTAAAAATAGCAAGGACCATGAAAAAATCAATGAAGCAGCTGCTAGATGAGGCAAAGAAGAACAACTTAAGGTTATTTGGAGTCATAGAAAAAGCAAGAGCTAGCACAAATGATATAAAATATGCCATTCACAGACATCATGACAGAAAACTTTGCCAGTAGGAAAAAGAATTTGACACATAGACAAGTGAGAGATATATAACTCTAGCCACAATAAAAAAAAAAATCTACTGCCAAGCATATCATAGTCAAGATTCCAGAAATGCAACACAAATGTAGCACTTTAAAAGCTATTAAGGAGAAGAAATAAATCACCTAAGTTGGACATAGAAGTATAAATATCACATTGCTTCTCTTGTGTGAGAAACTTAAAGGGTAAACGAGGAACATAATGGAGAATAGCTACCAGGAAGTACGGAGAAGATGTTCAAATGGAAAGGGGAACAAGACAGGGATGGGGAAGGAAAGGTGGGGAAAAGGAAGAAAGAAAGAATTGAAGGAAAAACATGGAAGCAAAACTTTTGTAAATGGGAAGGGGAGGAAGTTTTGAGGGGAGTGGAGAGGAAGGAAAAACAGAAGAATTAAGGTAGATTATTTTCAGGTACAAATTCCCTTTGATGTATGTGATAAATACATGTGACTAATATATACTAATAAAAATATGAAGTTAAAAATTATGTATGGCACAGAAGCAGGACACGCCTGACAGTTACGCTCACTACATTGTTTTCTTCTTAACTGGAACAGTCTGACCCTCTGGCTCCTTTCCCCACTCTGCTTGCTGTTGGTTTTCTGGAAAAACTGGCAGAATATTGAGGAATGTCTAATGTTTTACATTGTCTGATTGTTTTCTTGAGTTTTTTTTTAAAACTGTAATCCTTTATATGCCATAAAGTAGAAGTTCTGTGAAAGTTTTAATTATATTCACCTTCTGCCTTTTTTGGACAAGAATATCTGTTCAGTTCTCTTTGCTGCACCATACCTAAAAGCACATAATATGTAGCTGTTAGATTTTCAGTGTTCAGTTCTGACCACCAGTTTTTGGTGGTGGCCTATTGATTGTTAAAGTTTCCCCTCAGTTTTGGTACTTTCCTAATAGATTTTTCTCATGGTATCATTTCTTGTACATGTATTAATAGAGTTGTTCAATAAATAACTTCCTTATCGTGACTGAGATTAAGCTATGGTTGAATATTTGTTTCCTCTCTGAAACTGATGCTGAAAGATAAACTCTAGTGCAACAATATCAAGAGATACAGCCCATAGGAGCTGATTAAGTCATAAGGGTAGACCCCTTCTAAATGAGCTTACTGTCTCCTAAAAGAATTCCTCTCTTGTCACTTGGCCCTTGCTTTATATGAGGACACATTAAGAGATGCCATCTTTGAAGAGGAACTTAGACCTCTTCAGACACCAAATCTGCCAGCTTTCAGAACGTCTCAGCTTCCAGAATTGTGAAAAAATATGACTCTGCTCTTTATAAGTTATGCAGGCTCAGGTGATGCATTGTGACAGCATACTGTTCTGCTTGGTAACGATTTTCCTATCTGGTGACACTATGGAGTAGCTAGTTATTTGAGTCAGCTGTAATCTTAGTCAAATTTCTTTCAATGGTTTAAAGCAAGACACAGAGAGTACCACTACACAGCATTGATCCTGGGATTGCAGGGTGGTGCCCACTTTGCACTGAACACGTGAGTATAAACTCCATTTCTATCCTAAGATTCTCAAAGTATTTTCTGCTTCTTTCACCTCAGTGTTCCTAGGGAAATTTATATATATATTGCTTTTTTAATCTTGAAGACACATCAGTTGATAAGAAGGTATGTAGAGTGTGATCCCATTTTAGGAAAGGACAAATGCATACATAATACCTTATTCTACTTATACGATGGATATTTCTGGATGGTAGGATTATGGCTGATTTTTGTTTTCTTCATTCTATTCATCTCCATTTTCTGAACTTTATTTGGTGTCTATGTTTTATTTATTTGTAAACAAAATGAAAAACACTTTTCGTTTTGTAGAAGCATCTAAAAATCATCACTTGGTAACTCCAATATCCTTTAGCACAGTGACTTGTCTCTGTCTCCCTTGAGACATCTAGGCAATACAGGCTGGAGCAGTTGATGAATTACCACATAAGGAATCACAGACTCGATATTGCATGGATTTATCTAAACATTAATACACTGGATATTTACAAAGTATGATCTGACTTGCTTTCTTATTCCTCAGTGTGAGACCAAGGGCCAAGGCGATGGGGAGAAGATACGAGGGGTATTGAGGTCAGATACTCACACCAGGGTTTTCTCAAAACGTGAGGCTCACGGGGACCGCACCACACGCCCGAACACCACACATACAAAACATTATCATGCACAGTCTGCAGGAACCTCGAGCCTCTCAGCTGAAGTGACATGTGATGTTTTTGACACAAACAAATGAAAATGAAAGAAAAAGCAATTAGAACAGGAATAAAGTTGTAGAAAAACATTTTATAAATAGCCCTGATAGTTGCAATTTCAGCAACTATTCTGGCCCTGATGCAGAGAATCTGACTTCCAGTTTCTATGTTACATTTTAGTCAGCACCGCAAATTTAGAATATATAAAAATCAGCAACCCATGAGTTTATCAATTGAAACACTTGCTTTTAAATTAGAAAGACTGGGAATGTTACTGTTGTCCTATAATCTTGAGATTCACCAAATTTAAACTAACTTACTTGGATGACTTTATATAACAGGAAATTTATAGTTATGTGGTTTTTTTTCTTGTTTTGATTAGTAACTAGATGAAATACCTAACCTGAGCTAATTAGCTTACTTTATGTGGTATAGTTTTTCCAAAAGTACATATTCATTGTTTTTTGTTGTTGCTTTTTTTGCCATTGTGTAAACTTAGGTGCACTTGTATAGTACAACTGTAAGTCTTCCTAGGTGTTATGAATTCCTAATTAATTATGTAAGCTGAGTAATTATTTGGTAAATGTAAGAGATGTGACTTAAGAGTAGAGGATGAGATATTGGCAAAAGTGCCCCAGGTAGTAATAGCTTTAAGTTAAGAGCAGGTAATATATTTATAATCCTTATGAGTATATTAGTGATGATTAATGATTAATGATTAGACCAGCTATGATAATCATATGTAGCTTGCAACTTCCACTGAACTTAGTCATTTCTTCCAGCTTGCTGGCATCTGCATATGATTTAAACTGGCTTCCTCCTCATCCTTGCCAAAGTCCTGCCTGGGTGCGGAAGAGGTGGCTGTGGAACTCAGGTCCTCAGGAAGTGGAACCCACGGTGTGGGAGTGTATTTTGTAGACTGCTATGGAATGGAGCTGTACTTAATTCTAAAATAGTACTTAAAATTTTTCAACTGAAAATCCACCTGGAGTAAACACAGAAAATCTAGCTAGCAGCCTATTCTTTCTTGATGGCTTTCCTACCCAACCTACTGCCAGCCTGACCACTCCCGACAAGCAATCAGAATCTTTTTGTGGGGTGAAGCACTTGCTAGGTGTTGCTAAGTGTTGGCTCTGGTGGCCACTAATCATTATAACGTACCTAGAAGGAGTAGAGATGTTACCTGGGCCTTGCATGGAGTGCTCTATTGTTTAAGTGAAAAGCAAGTTGTAAGTCTCTATCTTCCCTTCAGACCTTTGACCTTGTGACTTCTAAACTAAAACTCCTGTTCAGCATCCTTGTCTCTCTGATTCCAGCCCCCATTTTTCAGTATACTTGGATTGCCTCTCCCAATTTCCGCACATGGCTATCTGTGTGTCAAATTCAGTTGCTCTGTAGGGAAACCGTCTTTGCTCAGGGTGCTTTCCACAGATCTCTGAGAGAATGTCGTTGCTTGCCATTATAAAAGAGACCTTACTGAACTGTGCCACCTACCCACTTACTGCCCATCAGCTGTAGTCTGCTGCCCCTTGTCCTGCTTTGATCCTGGGGCCAGACTCTCCAACTTTTTCTCCCTCGCCAGCTGGCATTGCCTTCCAAATGTCAAGAAGGGTACCGAAGGGCCACTTGAAGGTCACAGAAAGAAGAAGGGGGTTTTTCTGAAGGTTGCATTTGTTGTGTCCTGCAAGGCTTTCAGTAGATCTGCATTTTGGAATTCTCATGACATTGACCTCTATGGCTGTCAGCATTAGACCTCTGTTGGAGCTGGAGCCGTTGAAGCTGAATACATGTGCAGGGCTGTGGTGTGGCCCGGGCATGATTGAACTGAGAAGGAGGAGATGCCTCAGGGGGAAAGACAGGCCTCAGCTGAGGCCACCTGGAGACTTTCTGGGTAGTTTTCCTTAATTAGCATTGTCTGTTGCTCTGAGAGGTCCTTGACGCCCTCCCAAGATCCTGCTCAGGTTTCCTCCATTGTCCACTCAACTCCTTGCTTGTTCTGATTAAATACGGGCTGCCCAGGTCAGTCGGCTGCCGGCCAGCAGAGTTAGGGGCTCTGCCCAGGGCTTCACTCCTCCTGCAGCCCTAGAGACCAGGCCATGTGTCTCATTCCTTTGAGCCTTCTCAGTTCACCCGTTTGGGGGACTTGGGGTTTAGGCACAGACCCCAGCAGACCTCATGAGGCCTCCAGGAAGTTTCTGGCAGCCAGATGAGTTGCTTGCTGTGAGCCCCATCCACCTCCCCTCTGCAGCCACGTTTCCAGGCTGCCCTGGCCAGCATGCCCTCCCTCAGCAGGGCAGCAGCCCAGCCTCGGCTTGGGAGTCCAGCGAGGTTTTAGGCTCTTCTTTTTTATCCCACAGTAGCCGCTTCCCACATTTATTGTTTCTATATCCTTTGAATTTTCTTTCTAGCACTTTTATTATGATTAACGTGACACCTCTTTATATTAAAATTTTTCCTGTTTAAATTACTAGTATGGCCTTAAATCTGAATATAATTATAAAACCATCTAGGTCCATGTGGTTGGATCGCTCACTCTGTCTCTGTCTGTCTCTGTGTGTCTCTGTCTCACTCTGCCTCTGTCTCTTCTTTTTTTTTCTGACACTGAGATTAAACTCAGGGCCTTCACACTGAACAGCATCCCCAGCCCTTTATATATTTTTATTCTGAGACAGGGTCTTGCTGTACTGATTTGCCTAAACTAGGCTCAAATTTGTAAATCGTTTGCCTCAGCCTCCCGAATAGCTGGGATTGCAGTTGTGTGGCACCATTCCTGGCTCATCTAACTGGTTTTACATGTTGTAGAAAGGGACAGGTATTTTTAAATTGAATAGATTTACAGTCAGAAAATGTTTGTGATAAATACTCGGAAGGTTTGGAGTTACAAAATGACGGCCTTGAGCTGCATTGTTATGTGAACCAAGAAAGGACCACGATTTTCCCACGTCAGCAGACAGTGCCGCCGCACAGCTCTCGTGACTACTCTTTTCTGTGAGAAAAAATTTAGAAAATCACTATGACAGAGGTGCAAAGTGTTGCTCAATAGAGGACTTACAAGGGTATACAAATATGTTTTATTAGAAAATAATGATATGTTTAGAAACTTTCAATTATGTATGGCCCAACTTGTCTAAAAACACCTTGTCTTACCTTTTCCTTTATCAATTTCACTTTTCTTGTTTTTACTATTCAGGTATAAAACACTGACATTATCTATCTTTTTTCTCACACTATTAGATGACTAATGATTGCAGGGTATTGTCATTTCTGCTCTCAAGGGAGCAGTAGTGTGGTTAAAGAAAAATTTTTAAAATATAAGTAACTAATACTTTTAGAAATAAAGCAAGTGACCAATACACTCAGTAATATTTCAGCGTCAACATTTTCATTAGGTTTGTAATTTTAATGTAAATATTGAGAATATTATCATTGTCATAATCTAAAGACAAATCTTTTGTTCTAATCTCTGGGAAAAGGATCACAAATATGTGTTCTATTTTCAGACAAAATGTGTGACAGTGGAATAAAGTATTAAATGTTTATTAACTTGAATGAAATTGAAGCTATAATTGAAATGAATTTTTGAAACATCTTTGTCTGAATAACTATTTTATTAGTTATTAGCACTGATTATCTACAACAATTGCTGTACTTTAAATTTAACTCAAAATGTTAGCTTTGTCTCATGTTTCATTGCAGAAGTAGGATGATTATCCCTCAATATCCTGTTAAGAAAGTGTTATAAGTCTACTAATGCAAAGGGCAAGATGACAACTCCTGACCACGGCCCACCAGGACGTCTTGCTGTCCTGTTCCTGGGCCTTCTGTCCCTGGACACTTGGAATTAGGAACTATAGAAAATCGGCTATTTTCCTTTGTTTTCAAAAACTCAAGTGTTCAGGTAAATATCTGATAACAACAAAACATTCGAAGGCTGAAATTTATACTTTAAATTTGCTCCTGCATGCCAAAGCAAAGTGGTGAGGCTTTATGGTAAGGCTCATTCTTGTTTTCACTCGTCCATGTTTGCATGTTGCTCACATTTCTCGTTTGGATTTGGTCCATGGTACACAGCGTGTCTCAACTCTCTCTTCATCCCTTTCAGTTCTTTCCCTTTTCCCTCCTTCCACCTGACCCCTTCCCCTTTGAGAAGACCTATCTCCCTATTTTCTATTCTCTTCTATTATACTCTTTGTTCATAATTTGTTTTCCTCATATAAGAACAATCATGCAATATTTACATTTTTGTGTCTGATTTATTTCATTGACATTATAGTCTCAAGAGGCATCCACTTTCCTACAAATGACTCAAGTTTTTCTTTGTGGAAAAGTATTACTCCACTGTGTATAAATGTCACACTTTCTTTATCCATTCATCTGTTGATGGACACAGGCTGCTTCCAAGATTTAGGTCTTATGAACTGTGCTATTATAAATACAGATATGTACGTATCACTGTAATATGATGTTTTTAACTCTTTTAGAAAGATACCCACAAGGGGAATAGCTGGATCAATGAGAATTTCGCTTTTGAGTGTTTTAAGGAAGCTGAACACTGATTTACTAGCTATTTGTACTAGCTTACATTCTCAACAATGATGTAGGAGAGATTCTTTTCACCACAGACTCGCCAGCATTGGTTATTATTTGATTACTTGATGATGGCCATTCTTTCTGCAGTAAAATGGAATCTCAGTGTTGTTTTAATTTGTACTTTTTCATATTAAAATTAACACATTTCTGCAAGTCATATGGCCAGTAATGCTGAGCATTTTATCATGTATTTATTGGCTTTTTGTGACAGGTGTCTATTCATTTTTCTTGCCTGTTTTTGATCGGGTCTTTTATTTTGGGGAATCTCATTTTTTTGAATTCTTATTTTCATTCTCATGCTGTGCATCTCTTGTCATCTATCTTCCCTCAGGTCCCCCTGGTTTAGTTACTTTCTTATTGCTAGGACCAAATACCTGATACTGTGGTAAAACATGGAGGAAGATGTAGCCTCCCTTTCCCTTTTTGTTTCATTCAAACTACAAACCTAATTTTGATGCCACCCACACCCAGGGTGGATCTTCCTATTATCCACACCCAGAATTGTGCTAAACTAATCAGCAGAGTGAGCTAATACCACTCAACCATGATACAGCTATCTCCCAGAGCCCTAGCCCTGAGCACATGAGGGCTTGGGGGACATCTAGGTCTAAGCCATAGCACCCTGTAGGTAGAGTCATTCCTCAGATTCTATGGGTATGGCTCAAGGATCTCCGAGGATACCAATATCCGAGGGTGCTCAGGTCCCTCATATAAAAGGGCTTAGTGTTTGAAGTGACTTACGCACATGTTTCTATATACTTAAATTATCTCTAAGCTACTTACAATAGTAAAGGCAATGTGAAGTCAGTGTGAGTAGTTGTCAGACTATGTCTTTTAGGGAAAAATGATGAGAAGTCTGCGTGTGTTTAGTATAGGTGCAGTTATTCTCCGGCATCTTCAGTGTGCTGCTGGTTGAATCTGGAGGTGTGGGACCTGTCCACAGAGTGGACCGTCTGTACTGCATGTGTCCTAACTCCTCACAGAAGAGTTTCCAGTCCCCTTTCTGTGACAGAACCCAAGGAGAATGCATCTAATGCATCCTTGCAGTGCTCCCGCTATAGATTCCAGCAGGCAGAGGCTTTTCTTCTCCCTGGGTGTGTCTTGTCTGAAAGAGGATCAGGGGGTTTTGTTCCTCGGAGTTGGTGAGTGCCTTGGCTTTGCTGCAGATGCTCCTCCAACAATGGCTGAGGCTGTTTTCTTCCCGAATTTCCCTCAGCACAAACACACTTCACCTATCTCAGTTTTCCTCTAAAATCCAATCTATCCCCAGCGTGAAGAATTTAGACTTCTCGCATTAACATGACTACAATCCTAAGCTTTAGGGTAGTGATGTTTGTTATTGCTGTGCTAGGGGAACAAGGCCCCAGAAGGCAGAGATGATGTATTATTTATGTAAGGATTTAATAATGGTGGATTCAGGCAGAGATAAAACCAGTGCTTTCAGCCTGGGTGACTGGCAAGAGCGCAATATTTCCTCTGATGCTAAGAAATGAATATCATTTCATCTCATCCCCCAAATATTAACTTCATGCAGCAATACAACATGTCTCCCAAGGCTGAAATCTGGGCGTGAAGGCTCTGCTTTCCTGTCAAATCTAATTTCCCAGTATGTTCCATTAATCCTCACAGCTGTCTTGCCTCCGCTCTCTTTTCTTTCAAATCTTTTTTTTTTTTTTTTTTTAACATGATGGGGCCTGCAAGATATATCCTAAAAACCAGCATTGCATACAAAGCACTTTATCATCAGACCCTTGCTTTCCTTGGGGCCTGATTTGCAGATGTTCCTCATTAGTGCCAGTGAAAACTAGGTACTCAGATTTCCTGCTACAGGGGTGGGGCAGGAGATTAGGGCATGGAAAACCAGTTAGGCAAGTGGATGTGACCTGTCACTTGTGGAGTTCCAAGATTCTGGTGCAGAGTCGCTCTGCAGTTGGGACAAATCAGAGACTGCTGTCTTCATTGCTTCTTAAGAGAACTCAAGCAGGTTTTTAGTGCAGCAACCTAGGTCTGACATCAGCCTGAGAAGTGTGAAATACAAGACAGCCACTAGTAAGGTCTTGGCCACTGTATCCCCTCACTTCCCCATTTGTCCCTGATGAGGTCAATTTGACCTGAACAATTAATCTTATTGGTTGACCATAGTTCTGTCCCACCTCACCCCTGTCTGCCTTGTGAATTCCCAGTTTTTTCTATCTTGGACTCATCTCATCCATGATTTTACTCTATAAAAGTCCCGAGAAAAGACAGAGTCCTTGGCAACCCACTCGGGACCCCTTCTGTCTCTTTCAGACAGAAGCTTTCTTTCTCTCAGTAAACATATTCTGCTCTTCACCTCTGTTGTTCCTAATATTCATTCTTCAATTTTAGAGAACACCAACTTGTACTGGATATCTAGTAGGTTGGGAGTTTCATTCCCTGTATCAATTGCTTCTTAAATATCAAGCAAACTGGTGCTTTTAGACGGACATTATTAACTTTCCATTCTGAGGTTAATGAAAAAAACAGCTCTTATGCAGTATGCAGCATAAACTGAGTCTTGATATATAACAAAGTTGGGGTTAACACCTCTGCAGGGGTAACAGGTGAGGAAATAGGCCTTCTTGGAAAGCTCAGAGGAGGTTAACAAGTGCCAAGTGGGGCAAATCTCGCCTGACAGGTAAATTTACTTTTAGATTCCGTTTTGATCTGGTATTTTTTCAACTGATATGCTTACAGCATTTCTTGTGAACTGTGATAGCTACTGAACTGAGAGTACAGGGTTAACTTGTTTTTCTGGTGCTTTCTACTTGGGCTAAAAGTGCTACTCAAAGCAACTTAGTGGTCTGTTCATTAGCCAGTCCTGACTGGAGTATGAACATCTATAAACTCACTCTGGACCAAAAGCAATGTATACTAAGGTCATTTTAAAATCCAAGTTTCTACTAGATTTATTACCAAAAAGCAAAACAAAACAAGAAAAGCAACAAGGAAAAAAATTAGTAAATATAAAGAAAATATTTTGAAAAGTTATAAGTATAAAAATATATTTTTGATATAGGAAAATGTTGTATGGCAGAGTTTTGCCCTACCGAATTATAAAGAGTGGAGCCAGTTGTGTCAAAAAAAAAGGTTTGCAGAGACCAAAGTTTCGAGAAATAGTCTTTCATTGGTTTGGTTGAGCCCAGGTTCTTCCTGCTAAATCTCCTTGTTGCTCAAGCATGGCTACAGGCTATGCTACTCTCAAATGAGCAAGCCTAAATGATCAGTTTACCCACTTCCATGGCCTCTGACCCCTGTCCCAGTTCACCCTTGATTGCTCTGAGTGTGCAACAAGGAGTCTTGCATTGGATCTTTAGTTTTGCTTCCAGAGGTAGTTCAGTTTCTTTTGGGTAAAGAAAGTCCAACTTCAGTTTATAACAAAGGGATTCAGGGACATGAGAGAGGGCACAGGGCATCCCAATCAGAGCAGCTGATTCAACAGCCTCCTCCCCTCTCAATCTAGCTTGTGGTCACTAACAACTAAGACCTCGCCAGTGATCAAGGGCTGCCTTGGCAGTGAACATTTCAACGAGAAAAGTAGAAGAGACCTTCTCTTCCTTTGAGATATTTCCCAAAGAATGGGAAGCTGACTCTCGCCTCCAGTCCCCACTTTAAAATACACCCTCAAACACTGAAACTCCTTGGGTCCTCCCCGCCCTAAAGAAGGTACTCTGTGACCTCCTGTACCCACATCCGGCTCACCTATCTTCTGGAAGACAATAAACAATGTTTGCACATAAATAAGTCAATAAATTACAGAACTATGCCTTTAACAGTGTATCCCTTTTTTGAAAAATGTACAAAAAATGGCAGCTCTGGGTATCGGAGGGGCAGTTTACCATAGTAACTCTAGTACAGAGTGCACACGAGTCTTCACCGCAGGGACAGCTGTCCCAACATTGAGACAAACCGCCAGTTTCATCTTTCCTGAAATATGCCTTGGTTTCACAGAAATGAAAGGGTTTTTCTCCTCCTCTAATTCTTACTGGCGTTAACGAATTATGAGAGCTCTGTTACAGTTCACATAAAAGCACTAATTAATGATCCCTTTAAGAAGTCCTGATTGTTCTATTTGTAATTACAAGCCTAAAATTATATGAGTATTTACTATAATTCAACTTGGCCAATACATCTAAGAGAAGCCTCTAATTTAAAAATAATTCTTTTGTGTGCTCTGTATGTTTCCTGTTTATTCATCTGTCTACTTAATCTGTCTTAATAACTGGTTAAAATACCCACAGCTTCTTCATTAAAGATTTTTGTGAGCTCATGTCAATTTTCTTTTTCTTTCTTTCTTTTTTTAATTTTTAAATATTTTTGCTCTTACAAACTTCTGAATTTTGGGGGACTTTTCATAAAAAGATTTTGTGAAAAGGCTTTGGTTTGAGTCAGCCTCACTCTAAACATTAATATATAAGGAATAATAGAATCCAGGCTTTCATGAAACTTACAGATAAAAGTCTTAAAGTTTGATAATAAAAAGGTTATATGTAATTTAGGTTTATATATTTGCTTCTTAAGTTAATTTTTGGATATATATTGGCCTCAAGAACAGTCATGATATTAACCCAAATACTTATTGTTTATAAGGCTTAACAATAAACTGATGTATATTAGATATATAATATCTAAAAATACGGGATATACTTATTGAATATATTTAGATATCAAGATGATCTTTGTTAAACTTACAAAACTAAAATAAAAAACAAAATTTCTATACTTTAGTAAAATAGTTTTTGTGTTTTACATTATTAGGCTTCCACTCACTAACAAACGAGTTTTAAGAGTTAAAAAGAATTTAAATGTTAATTTCTTTTTTTTTTAATTTTAAAAGGGAGTAGAATTAAACACAACAAAGCAGAACAGAATGGGACATAAGAAAGCATAAATTTCAAAGCTAGATAACCAGAGATCTTCACTGTCTGTCATATTGTCTCTTGTTTTCTTCCAAATGGTTGTTCTTTTCTTTGCATATGGAGAGCTCACACTACATAACATAGCCAATCTTTTCACAAGATGTGTAGTTCACTGGCTCCCACTTGCTAGGCAGGGGGGAGGGGGGGACATGGGATGGGGGACAGGACGACAGGAGATGTCTGATTCTCAGCCCACACGCAGGCAGGATCACAGTCGGCCCCCAGAGATGGGAAGAGTTCCTTGTTCTCCCGGCACCCCAAGTCACCCACACAGTGCAGGTCCCGATGCGCCAGGGTCTCTCTCCTTCAGGCTGCCAAAAGTCTGCCACACTCTCAGCTGCCCCCCCCCGGGGGGAGTTCCTTGTTCTCCTAGTACCCTGAGTCAACTGCATGGTGCAGGTCCCGATGCGCCAGGGTCTCTCTCCTTAGGGCCGCTGAAAGTTGGCCACACTCTCAGCCGCACCCAGAGGTGGGGGGGGAGTTCCTTATTCTCCCGGCACCCCGAGTCAACCGCACTGTGCAGGTCCCGATGCACCAGGGTCTCTTTCCTTTGAGCTGCCGAAAGTCTGCCACACTCTCAGCCGCCCCCAGAGAGGGGAGGAGCTCCCTGTTCTGGCATCCCGAGTCAACTGCATGGTGCAAGTCCCGAGGCGCCAGGGTCTTTCCCCTGCACGCCCCTGAAAGTCCACCATACTCGCCTCTTATTTCTTTCTGATGAATTGACCATTCCATTTCCAAAGTTCTGAAATGGCCAACGGACCACAGAAAGAATTCTCTTTAGGCTCCTGTTTGAAACCAGCAGCTACAGAGATCTGCTGGCCTTGCTTCAGGGCCACTAAATGTTGGTTTCTAAAATGTTCCAATAATCAAGTTTTGACTGATCAAACTACTATTATCTTAACTTTAGTTTATAATGCTATATATATATATATATAGTGTATGAAGTTTTTATAACTTTTAATTTTTTAATTTTAAAAACAGGCAAAAAAGGATAAAAATGATACAGAATATTTAAAAACTTGACACTAGTTCATGTATTGCATATTGTTATCTTGAAAGTAGTTGTTCAAATTACAAGATTTAAGCATGAAAAAGTGATCAAATAATAGCACAATGAAAACACAATCTGTTCTTTTTGATGAACAGAGGTTAGTAGTATAGTTATCTATCATGTATATATTTACACACACACACACACACACACACACACACACACAATCTTGTCTTTCTTCTCTTTCACCTATCCCGGTTCTTTACGTTAGAGCATTTTCTATCTATTGTACCTTCTGGGTCTTAGTTACTCTATTTGTACACTAGGGAGACAATACAATATTTACACATGTAAGTCTGATTTATTTCATTTGTAACTATGGTCTCTAGTTGAATCCATTTACCTATAAAAGACTCAAGTGTATCCTTTATAGCTGAGTAGTACTCCATTATATAAACCTACCACCTATTTTTTTTAAATCCATTTCACAGTTGATAGGCATCTGGGTATTTTCCAAGATTTAGCTATTACAAATAATGTGGCTGTAAACATGGGTGCACATATATCACTGTGGTGTGATGTTTTCAAATCTTGGAAAATACCTAGAAGGGAAATAGTTGGGTTGAAAATGAAATCTAGTTCTAGTTTTTTGAGGACTCTCTATGCTGATTTCCACAGTGGTTGTACCAGTCTACATTCCCACCAGCAGTGGAGAAGGGTTCCTTTCTCCTCACACCCCCATCTGTTATTGGTTGGTTTCTTTATGACAGCCTTTCTTTCTGGAGTGAGATGGAATATCAGTGTTGCTTTAATTCGTATCTGAAATGATCAGTGATGTTGAACATTTCTTCCTATATTTATTTAAATATTTGCATTTCTTTGTCTGAGAAGTGTGTGCTCATCTCAGATGCCCATTTTTGGATTGAGTCCTTGAATTTGGGGGTCCTGATGTTTTTCAGTCCTTTATATGTTCTAGATGTAAGTCCTTTGTCTGAGGGACAGTTGGTTAAAATATTTGTGAGTTTTCTTTTCACTCTGTTAGTGATTTCTTTTGATGTACAAAAACATTTAATAAGATGAGATCCCAGTTGTTGATTCTTTGAAGTAATTCCTATGCAGTTTGTGTTTTGTTCATGAACTGTTTGCCTACCACTATGTCGTCAAGATTTCTACCTACCTTGTCTTCCAGTAGATTTAGTGTTTCTGTTTTAATGATTAGATCTTTGATCCATTTAGACTTTAGTACACTGTGATAAACATGGGTCTAGTTTTAGTCTTCAGTATATGGAGAGCCAATTTTTCCAGCACCATTTATTAAAAAGGCTATCCTTGAAAACACTAACAATGGCAGTGCCAGGCATGGACTGGCTGCTGGGTTAAGGCAAGAGTGATCGCTTGATGGAAGAGAGGAGCCCTGGAGAAGACAAGCCAACGTGAGTGCGACAACTTGCTCAGTCCTAGGAGTAAAAGCCTGGAGTCTGTGAGCCAGGAGCCTTCTGAGGCATGAGGTGTCTGTCGGACCTGCTGTCACTGCAGAGGCAATTGAAACTGATCTCAATTCTCAGGACAGAAAGGACCTGGACAAGTTGATTAAATTTCTTGCCCTCAAGACTGTCCAAATGATTGTCCAGGCTCAACTTGGTGAAAAGATTTGCGCTCGTTCATCTTCATCCCTGATGGGTTAAGATTGGTTTAACTTAGCAATCAAAGACATCCCAGAGGTCACCCATGAAGCAAAGCAGGCCCTGGCGGGGCAGCTGCCTGCCGTCGGGCAGTCCATGTATGTAGAGGTCTCGCTCAAGACCTCCGAGGGAGATTCCATGGAGCTGGAGATTTGGTGTCTTGAAATGAATGAAAAGCATGATAAGGAAATCAAAGTTTCCTATACTGTCTACAACAGACTGTCCCTGCTGCTCAAGTCTCTTCTTGCTATAATGCGGCTGACTCCAGCCTACAGGCTCTCCAGAAAACAAAGGCAGGAATGTGTCATTTTGTACAGCACATACTTTGGGAAGTTCAGCTGAATGGCCTAGGAGAAAGAAGGCTTCCAGACGGTTCGTGTTGGGACAGTGGGCACCCCTGTGGGCACCATCACTCTTTCTTGTGCTTATAGAATCAACTTGGCATTCATGTCCACCAGGCAATTTGAGAGGACCCCCCCCCCATCATGGGGATCATCACTGATCACTTTGTGGACCACCCCGAACTCAGCTCCTCTCCCAGACACCCCTGCAGTTACAGAACTGCTGGCGAGGATGCTGGTGGAACGTATCCATCGGTGGAAGACTCTCGGGAAGCGTGCCCCACTTTGTTCTCCACCTCCCCACCATCGCAGCTGATGGGTCCTGGGAAGGAAGGTGGGGTGCCCTTCGCTTGCAGCCAGCCTGCCCATGGCACCCAGGCAGACCAGGAGAGACTGGAGATCCACACCCCTCAGACGGCCGCTGTGCTGCCACACCTTCCAGCAGTGAGGTCACCCGGACTATCTACAACAGAGCGAGGGCCGGGCCTCCTCCCACAATGTCATGGGGACCATCTTTGTCTGGAAAGTGGGGGCTTTTGTCAACAAGCCCATCAACCAGGTGACTCTGACGAGCTTGGACATTCCCTTCGCCATGTTTGCTCCCAAGAACTTGGAGCTGGAGGATGCCAAACCTACGGTGACCACTCCAGACTCACCAGAGACGCTCCCTGCTGCCCGGCAGCCTGCACTTCAAGGGCTCCAGGCCGGGCAGCAGCGGCAACACCCACGATGACTTCGTCATGATCGACTTTAAACCAGCTTTTTCTAAAGATGACATCCTGCTGATGGACTTGGGGGCCTTCTACCAAGAGTCTCAGAACCCCCCACCCCCAGCTGAGCAGCCTCTCCATAGACATCGGAGCCCAGTCTGTGGCAGAAGACTTGGACTCCTCACCTGAGAAGCTGGCTGTGCATGAAAAGAATGTTCGAGAATTTGATGCCTTTGTGGAAACCCTGCAGTAAAAGTAGCCTCCAGTACCAGCAGCACCCCCTGTCTGTGCTCCCCGGGGGCCAGAGCCACTCCTGTCCCTCCTGCTGCTCCCAGCCACGTGGACAATTCCCCGGGGATGACCCGAAGTCCCTGCCCCACACCTCCTGGAGACCCCTGCTGGCCTTGGAGAAGGAATATCCTTTGTAACAAGGGCTGCGGCAGGGCCATCTGTGAGCCTCACCTGTCACCAACTGCGTCACAAAGGGTGTCTTCCACTTCTGCCTCCTGCTTGCCTGTCCTGATCATCAACCACTTGACATTCCCACTGGTGGCTGAGATGAGCCAGGCTGAAAGAGGAAGCGGGCAGTGCTGGGAGGAAGACGGGGTTCTGGGGCTCTCTGTGTCCCCTCAGTTCCCAGGGCTGGCTTCCTCTTGCTTGGCACCCCTGTGCCTGCGCTTCTGGAACCTGGCGGGCCTGCCTGCCCACAGTGACAACTCCAGTGCCAGCCCTACCTAGGACACTTGGTGAGGTTGTGCCACCTGGAATGGTCGTGCCAGCCCTTCCTAGGGGTCCACGCAGCCCTGGCGGCTGCTGTGCCCAGCTCCTCAGCTCCGAATCCTACGTCCCTAGGATTCTGTGCTCCAGAGTCTTGGCAAAAGTTCTTCCTTCCCCTCCCTTCCATTTGCTGCTCCTCGGTTATAGGAACGGTAAATATTTATTACTTTCAGAGAAATTGTATTTTCTAGAGAAAACCCACTGGAGGTGGCTGTTTTCTTGCTGAGGCGCAGGGCTGCTGCTCAGGAGCATCCCGGAACCCTGCTGCTGCTGCTAGGAACTTCCTGCATCTGCAGACAGGGTAGGAGCCAAGCACAGGCCAGCAGAGAGCAGAGCGACCCAAGTCAGGATCATCGTGTCCTGGGTGACCACAGCTGTTCTGGCAAGCACTCAGTCTCTCAGATTCGACATAGCAGCTGTGTCAGTTCCGGCCTGCCAGGAAGTCTTGGGTGCTAATGTGAGGACCCCCAGAGTCCTGCCACCTGTGGTACCCAGGGGCCATTGCCTATTCGCCTATGGCTGGGGCACCTTCTGACCCTCCTGCTCTTGGGCCTGGCTGCTGCCTCCTGGAATGCAGATGTGACACCGCCCTGGACTGGTTCCCTGTTGAAAACCCAAAGCTGGGCCGGCAGCTGACTGCCCCCTCCCCCAAGTACCATCACCTGAGGGGGTCAGGGGCCTCGCCTTCTGCTCTCCCACCCTGCCCGGCCTCCTCGCCAGCTGTCCCCTGGCAGCAGCTGTCCTTCAGTGGGGCAGGTGGCCCTGGACTGCTTGTTAGTAAGCTGCATGTGACCCCAAGAGGCAGGCTCTGAGGGGAATCCTGGCCACGCATGCTTCTCCTGCCACAGGAAGTCCCCTTGGCGGTGGCAGCCGGCCCTCCCGCCTCAGCCACGCTGCATCTGTGGTTGTTGAGCCCATCAGAGTCCCCAGCTGCAGCCTGGGCAGGGGGACCTGGTGAGTTGTAGATGCCCCATCTCAGCTGCTGTCCTCTGCCCCAGCCTTGCATGAAGAGGCTGGTCCCCGCCATCCATGATGGTTCTCGGCCACACTGACTGTGGTCCCTGCGGGCCCCAGCCCTCCTCCAGCTCCCTGTCCAGGAAGAGGCCAGGGAGGGCAGGCCCTGACCTTGAGCTGGGCCAAGAGGAGCACGGCGACATCAGGGCTGGTCCTTGTCCTCAGCCCCACGGGACAGGGATGAGCCCTAGACCAATCTGTGGTGCGCCACCAGGTCAGGACCAGTCTGTCTCCAGGTGACACAGCTCCTCCCCTCTGGCCTCCTCAGGAAGTAACTGAGCTGTACTTCACACTGTATTCGGAGATTTCCAATAAAGGTTTTTCTGTACTTAAAAAAAAAGGCTATTCTTCTTCCAGTGAACATGTTTGGCCCCAAAGAAAAGGTTGCTGAGTACCTTTGTAGTTGTGCCTGCATCTTCTAATCTGTTCCACTGATCCTCAGGTCTGTGTTTTGTATTGTTTTGCCAGTACAATGCTGGTTTGATCCCAGTGGCTTTGTAGTATAATTTCTTTTTTTTTATTTTAAAGAGAATAAAACAAAAGAGGGCAAAACAAAGCAGATCAGAACAGGACAACATAGGCAACACAGTACGTTACATAAGACAACCGGACATTAACAGTAGCTATCACAATATCTCTTTCTCTGCTATAGTTGAGCATAGTTTCAAATACAATAATATCAAACATAACAAAATAGTATAAAACCATTCAAAGAGTGAAAGAATTACAGGGCATTCTGAACCAAATAATAGAGAATGATCAATGGCTACTATAATATCTCATTTTCGATAAAAAAATTTTGTTTATACTATCACACATATTCAAATCCCAGTAAGACACAATGTGATAGATAGAACCAACTACTATTCTAGTAGAAGAATAGAAGCATGGTAGGACTTCTAAGAAGGATGATATTAAATCAGCAATAGCTGTCATAATGTTTTGTTTTCTTCAAAACAGCTGTTCATACCATCATGCATGATATAGTCAAACAAAACAGAATAAAAGGATTCCAACTGATGAATGAAAACATTGAAAGGCTTCAAAGCTATGAGATGGGGACTCATGCTTACTATAAAATCTTATATACTCTTACCAACTCTCATACTAGGGAGACTATACAGTATTTATACATGTGAGTTTGGTTTATTTTGCTTATGAGTATGGTCTCAAATCGTGTCCATTTATTTATAAATATCTCAATGTGATCATTCTTTATAGCTGAGTAGTACTCCATTGTATAAAAATGCCACAACTTTTTAATCCATTCCTCAGTTGATGGGCACTTAGGTTGTTTCCAAGATCTGGCTATTACAAATTGTGCTGCTATAAACATGGGTGCACATATATCACTGTGGTATGATGTTTTCAGATCTT